>CABHPP010139210.1:0-42854 GCA_902168425.1 Peromyscus attwateri | reverse complement strand
TTCTGTATGGCAAATGTGTTGCTAATAAAACACTGATTGGCCAGTGGCTAGGCAGGAAGTATAGGCGGGACTAACAGAGAGAAAAGAAAGAACAGGAAGGCAGAAGGAGTCACTGCCTGCCAGCCACCGCCAGGACAAGCAGCATGTAAAGATGCCGGTAAGCCACGAGCCACGTGGCAAGGTATAGATTTATAGAAATGGATTAATTTAAGACATAAGGACAGTTAGCAAGAAGCCTGCCACGGCCATACAGTTTGTAAGCAATATAAGTCTCTGTGTTTACTTGGTTGGGTCTGAGCGGCTGTGGGACTGGCAGGTGAAAGAAATTTATCCTGACCGTGGGCCAGGCAGGAAAACTCTAGCTGCATTCCTTCTCTGTGCAGGATCCCTTTTCATTTCCCTTTCTAGCACAACAGCCCACACTCTACATCCACTATTAGAGAAATACAGACACAGCCCTTTTGGGGTGTCTCACAAGAATGTGATATTACTAAGTCACCATACAAAGTTACAGGTTTCTTCAGGGCACTTTCATGTCATCTTTGTGTCCTTCATCCTCCTCTCCCACTGCCTCCCGTCACCCCTCAGCCTCATGCTGGTTCCCTCCCCCAAACAACCTTGCTGCTGCTGTCATGTCCCATATCTCCATTATCTTCTCTCTCATTCTCCCTCCCCCTTTTCATGATGTCTTCCCACATCTCATAGCCCCTTCTTCATACAGAGAGACAGAGAAACAGACAGACAGACAGACACAGACACACAGACACACACACACACACACACACACACACACACACACACACACACACAGCATGTGTATATATAAAGTATATGGGCTTCCCAGAAGAGATGAAACATGAAGAACTGGTTTGAGTCTGAAGTAGCTTATTTCACTTAATGATTATTCTCCAGTTCTATCCACTTTCCTATAAATGTCATGATTTCATTTTTCATATAGCTGAATAAAATTCTATCATGTATCACATTTTCATTATCCATCTGTTGATTAGGCATCAAGGCTGATTCCAATATTCCCGCTTATTACGAACAGTGCAATAATAAACATGGACATGTAAATGTCTCTATGATATGCTGACTAAGATCCCATCAGACAAACCCCAGGAGTGGCAGTGCTGGGTCATATGTTAGTTCTATTTTGAGAAACAGCCATAATGATCTCATCTTGACCTCACTAGCTTACACACTACCTCTGGTATATAAGGATTCCTCCTTCCCAAAATACTTGCTAACCTCACAAGCTTACACACTGCTATCAGTATGAAAGGATTCCTCCTTCCCAGCACACTTGCTAACCTCACTAGCTTACACACTTGCTAAACTCACTAGCTTACACACCACCACCAGTATACAAGGATTCCTCCTTCCCAGCACACCTGCTACACTTGTCATTTGTTTTGTTTGTGATGGTAGCAATTTGTGAGATGTAATCTCAAAATAGCTTTTCTTTTAAGATTTATTTTTGCTTACCTATATTTATGTGTGTTTCGGTGTGAACGTATGCTACAGGTGTGCAGATGTAGAGGCCAAAAGAGGGAGTCAGATTTCCTGGGGCTGAACGTTTGGCAGTTGCGAGCCACCCAGTGTGGGTGCTAGGAAGTGAGTTCAGTCCCCCAGCAGGGCTGCAAGCGCATTCTTAACCGCGGAGCCGTCTCTCCAGCACTCCTGAACTAGTTTTAATTTTTACTTCCTGACGACTGAGAGCATTAAACACTATTTCAAAGTAGCCATTTTTATTTCTCCCTTTCAAGAACTATTCATTGAGTTCATTAGTCGATTTGTACATTGAATGATTTAGTACTTTTGCTGTTTAACCTCTGCAGTTCTCAATATATTTCATATAACAAGCCTTTATCTGATGAAGAGTTGGCGAAAGTGTTTTCCTATGCAAAGGCTGTCTATTCACTTTGCTTGTAGAAGTGTAGAAATTTCATGAAACCCCTGCAGTGTTTTGAAGGAAAAATGCCCCCATAGTCTTTGGCATTTGAACTTTGTCCCCAGTTGGTGGTGCTGTTTGGGATAGGTTTAGGTGTAGCCTCACGGGAGGAAGGACGGCACTCGGGGTGGGCTTTGAGAAAAAAGCCAACAGCCCTTCCATTTCACTCTCTCTGATGCTTTGTGCTTATGGTTAAGATATGAGCTCTATGCTTTCTGCTCCATTCCCACTGTCAAGGTGGCTGCCTATGCGCATGTTCCCATGCTGTCCTGCCACTATGGACTCCAACCTTCTGGAACCATAAGCCAAAATAAACTCTTTTATATACTAAGTTGCCCTGGTAACAGTGTTTTATCACAGCAACTGAAGAGAAACTAACACAGTCCCATCAGTGAACACCTAGGAAATCTTCCCAGGTTACTGGAGTCCTTGCCCATGCCTGTCTTGGAGTATTTACCCAAGGTTTTCTCCAGCAGTGTCAGGGTTGTTGGTCATAAATTAAGACCTTAATGTGTTTTGAATTTTTATGCACAATGGTAGATACAACAATTCTCAAGCTGTGAGCTGCAACCCCTTTAGAAACGACCTTTTCACAGGGGTCACATATTAGATATCCTGCACTTCAGATATTGAAATTACAATTTATAACAGAAGCAAAACTAGTTATGAAGTAGCAACAAAAAGAATTTTATGACTGGGGGTCTCCACAATATGAGGAACTGTATTAAAGGGTGACAACATTAGGAAGGCTGAAAGCCACTGCCTAAGAATCTACTGTTATTCTTCTACATGTGTGGATTGCCAGCATTCCCAGAACCCATTGACAAATAGAGATATTCCCAATGTGTCTTTCTGATACCTAGAAGTTATTGTATTTGCATGGATTTACTTCTGAGCCTCTGGAATGCATTGGTCTGACAGTCTCTTTCTGTGCAGTGTCACACTTTTCATTATCAGTGGTCATGGTACAATTTGAGATCAAGTATTCTGATACCACTAGCACTAAGGTTTCTGCTTGGAATTCCTTTGGTTGTTTGGGTATTTTTGTTGTTTCATGTGTAAATGGACAGTTCTCTCCCACCTGCCAGTTCCCAAATAACCACTCAAAGGTTTAATATTATTTATAAATACTCAGCTGATAGCTCAGGCTTATTACTAACTAGTTCTTACACTTAAATTAACCCATAATTTTTATCTATGTTTAGCCATGTGGCTTGGTACCTTTTCTCAGTATGGCATTCTCATCTTGCTTCCTCTGACTTGCAGCTCCTGACTCCTCCCTTCTCCTTCCCAGCATTCTCAGCCTGGCTTTCTCACCTAACTTCTGACCCAGCTACAGGACTATCAGCTACTTATTAACAATGAGCATAATCTACAGCATTCCCCCCTTTTGGTCTAATTAAAAAGGAAGGTTTTAACTTTAATATAGTAAGATTATATACAACAAAAACAGTTACTAAGTAAGAATTATAGTAACACTATCTAATCCACTTGCATTTGGCAAAATTAGAGAAAATATTTATCTTATCTTGGTGAGTCTAAAGTTTTGTATCTAATTGACTTTCTATTATAATTAAGGAAAATGATAATTATAACTATTTAGTCTTCAACTCCATCAGAGACCTGAGGATATAATATTATCTGAGTAAATAGGAAGTATAAGGGAAACAACTTCCAAAAATTAAGAAATGACAGAAAGAGTTGGTTACCTGGACAATCACCCAAGCTTCCTCTGCAATGCTGGGGCATCCATCCTCGGCCTACAGGTCTAGCATATCTGACAGACTCATCTGTGAAGCAGGATTTCTCAAGGACTGTCCCACTTTGTCTTGGCAAAGTTCTGCAGTCACTTTCTTTTCTGTCCTGTCCAATTTGGACAGCATGCTGTCAGCAGCTGAGGCAAGAGCAATTCTGTGCCCAGTGGCTAACTTTTGCCACAAAGAAAGTAAACTCCATATGGAGTTTCTTCAGTACCCATCATCTTCTCTGAAGTGTATTGGGTGCTGCCAGGAGCAGATGTGTCTCACCATTGAGAAAAGTCTAAGTTCTTAAAACATTTTAAATGCCACATTCTGTAGGTCTTTGAAGTATTCGAAGATTTCCTATCTAACTGAAATACATCTTTGTATACCTAGAAAACCTAACTAATATGACTATAAGTTTGACTACTATAGATGACTATTAATCTGTATTTTATAATTATACATTACATTTTGAAATGAGCTGCATAAAAATACCTTAAACATGAGTATAAATATACATACAGTATAACAATTGACTTTAAATTTATATCAATATATTAAAATCCATATGTAAAATATTTTGAGTTGTTCAACAGCTGTATTTTGGATTAAAGTAAATTTAATAATCTACCATTTTTTTCAATCATAATAATCTACCCTTTTCCCCATCATTTTTATATATCTCCCTTTCTTCTTAGAAAGAGATTGACCATGACCATTAACCATTTATAACCAACCCCCCTTAAATGAAAACAAACATTCATAAACAATAATTTGGGAATTTGAGCATAGTTCTCTAAACTACTTCCTGTTGATTGGGGGTGCTAGTACTCTCATGGGGACCCTGAGAAAATTTAGAATTATAGTCAAGTTCTGACTTGGGTATTTTGTGTGGCTGGTCCATCTCAGCCAGCAGCCTTGAAGCTGTTTTGGATGCAGAACTCAGAGGAAACTGTAACAGAGGTACACTGAAACATTGGATCATCTGGGCCATCCATTTTTATTGGTGCCTGGTCCCCTTGTTCTGAAAATATATAAACTTTTAAAGGTAACATATATATCTGTATTAACACAAATATAAACTGTGTATTATATATAAGCCAGCCAAAGATAATTTTTTGTTTTATGCTTGAGCAGGTAAAATATATGTTACATGTCTTGTAGTTACTTTAGATTTATTTTTCCATGTCTGTAGTTAAGATTTCAGGGGGTCTTCCTCAATCAGACCTGATTTTTCTTAATCCAGAATGAATCCATAGTCTCTCATTTCCTGTGGAAATAAAAATATAACTTCTCCCCCAAAGCGGCATATGTTTTGACTTAAATTTTGGAGTCAAGATATTTTTAAAATATATGTTGGTTTAATACAGCCGTTTTTTATAATCCAAAGTCTTTTAACAGCCAAAAATTTCAAAGACAACACAATAATATACATAATCCAGAATGTGCATTTTTCATCCTTACATGGTCCATTTCTTATATTATTTTATTCTCTTTTTAAGGATTTTACTTTATTATTTTAAAACTATATATGTTTTTATGATTGTTTACACATTCTCTTTTCTCTCACAAGCCTATGTATATTCTTAAACACGGTGTAACCCATTTAGAGGTTTTTTTCTCATCTGCATCTGTCTTTACTGTGTATCTCTAACTCTTTTTGTCTATGAGCAAACCCTAAGTCCTCCATGCAGAGTGCTGATGGAGCTTGTGCTGATAGCTTAAGCTGGCAGGCAGCAGCTGGGAGAAGCCTGTCTGTATTGTGACTCCTGTGAGAGACTGCAGAAACTGGCCATGTGGCTTAGCTCATGGCAGTTGGGAGCCAGCTCCATTTCGTGGGCACCACAGCTGGCATAAGAGACTAGGAAGCCCAATGTGGCTCTGTTTCTGTGCATTTAGAGCCTTTTTTAAGCTTTCTCAGGTTTTATGTGGATGCACATGTGGCCTGTTGGTGCACCATTTGTAAACAGAGGCTTTTCTCTTCTCTGTCCTGCCACATTCCACAGCCACTTCCAAATAATCACTCAGAGGCTTATATTACTTACAAATGTGTGGCCATTAGGTCAGGTATATTACTAGCTAACTCTTAAATTAACCCATAATTCTTATCGCTGTTTAGCCACCTGGCTTGGTACCCTTTCTCATTATGACATTCTCATCTTGCTTCCTCTGTGTCTGGCTGGTGACTCTGACTCTGTCTTTCTCCTTCCCAGCATTCTCAGTTTGGCTTTCTTGCCTAAATTCCAGCCCAGCTACTGGTGTGCCATCTTTTTATTAACAATAAGCATAATCCACAGCATTCATGTGAACATTTTTTTCTGTTTTAATTCTTAAGATGTACTTGAAATTTGATGAGGACAATACTGAACCTAAAGATCATATTTGTAATATAACCATTCCCACTATACTAATTCCGGCAATAGATGCACATGCAAGCTAGCCCATCTTCTAATGTCTCCCTCTGATTCTTCCTTCAGTCCCTGATCATTTTCACTGTAGAGGTATTTCCCCTCTACAAGTGGGCTTATTTTTAGAGTTTTTTTTTTTTAACGTATTTAAATGTGACTCCTCCTCCACAGTTATTTTTTCTCAGCAATTTTGTTATCAGCACAGTTTTGTGTCCTACTATTGTTATGAACATGTTTATCAGATGTAATGTTATCTGGAGATTCTTGTGTCTCTTATATACAGGATCGAATAGTCTTTAAATGATGTTTCTCTCATCCCCCCGCCCCCCTCCTTTTTTTCCAAGTACTGGTAAGAGTTGAGAGTGGAGATGTTTGTCTTTCTGGATTTAGAGGAAATGCATTCAGTTTTCCCCTAGTTTGTATAATTTTGGCAGTAGAGATTCATATACAGCTTTTATTGTGTTGAAGCATGTTCCATCTTTTTCTATTTTCTTCAGGGCATTTATCATGAAGGGATGATGAACATCATCAAAGGCATTTTTGACACCGATAAAGATGATCATGTGATTTCTTAATGCTCACAGATTCCCTAGAGTCTATTTAGATGTCCATATGTTGAGCAAACCATCATTCCTCAGAGTAAAACCAACTTGGTCATAGTGTATGACGTCTTTGATGTGTTCTTGAATTTGATAAAAATCCGGTGAGAATTTTTATATTTATGTTCACTAAAGATAGCGGTTTATGTTTTCTTTTCTTTCTTTCTCTTCCTTTTGTTTTGTTGTTGTTGTTTCATTAGTTGTTTCTTAGATCCTTTTTCAGTCTTAGTTATTTAGAGTATAATGGCTTCACAGAATAAATTGAACAGTGTCCTTTCTTTTCTATTTTAGGAGATCTGGTAGCTGTTTTCTCTCTCCCTCTACCCCTCTCTCTTTCAGGATTACAGGCTTTCCTTTAAATATTTGCCAAAATTCAATAGTGAATCCATCCAGTCCTAGGAGTTTCTTTCTTGGAAGACATTTATTTATTGCTGCATCAATCCCAGTGTCATATATATATATATATATATACACACACAAAAGAAAACAAAAAAACAATGTAAGTTTCAGGGGCTGGAGAGATGGTTTAGCAGTTAAGAGCACAGGCTGTTCATCCAGGGAACCCTGTTTCGGTTCCACACACCCACATGGCAGCTCACAATGATCCATAACTTTACTCCCATAGGATCTAACACCCTCAGCTTGCCTCCCCAGGCACTGCATGCATGTGATAAGTATGGTGCATAGACATACACACACACACACACACACACACACACACACACACACACATTTCAAACAGCTCTTAATGATGCTTGATGAATTGTTCCATTTGCTAATATGCAGTGTTCCTTTTTACTGCTTCTAGTTTTGGTTTGGATCTACCTTATCAAGCATAAAATAATTTCAGCAGCTATTTCCAGCTTCCATGACTTTGTAGATTGGCCATCCCTCCTCTGAGTCTCAATCATGGATATCTTTACCAGTGAGGTGTGTTTCTTAGAGATGAAAAATAGTTGAGTCCAGTTTTTTTTTTAATCCAGTCAGCCAATGTATTTTTTATTAGTAATCTGAGGTCAGTTATGTGTAAGATTGTTACTGAAACATGTTTACAAATTCTTATAATTTTTCTGTGTTTAGGTGAGTTATTATCTATTCTTCTCTTCCTCCGCTATTAGTGTTAGAGGTTTGGCAGTATACTATATAGGAAATGATGGATTTCTTCCCAGCTCTCCTTGATTCATCTACTGCACTGATGAAATTTATTCTTTCCTTTATTCTTGGTGCCAAGACTGTCTTGTTCCTCCATTTGCAGTATTCCTTTAAGTGTTCTCTAAGTGTTCTTCTTGGTCATGAATTTCTCTGGTTTGCTGTTGTCTTGAAATGTCTTGTACTTCCTATCAGTTCAAAAGATACATTAGATGCATACAGCAATTTTGGTTGGGAGTTATTTACTTTAGGGGCTTAAAATATACTATTCAATTCTTTCCTAAATTTTAGGGTTACTGATAAGAAGTCTGGTGTTATTCTGAAGTATCTGCCTTTGGAGATGAACTGGAATTTTCCCCTTATAGCTTGTAATACAGCTTTTCTCCATGTTTGACATTTTGACTATAAGGTGATATGATTCCTAGTCCTCAACTTCCTCCTCTAGATGGAAATTTTTTGCTGTAATTTCATTAAATAGATTCTCTATGCTTTTGGTTTGTAATCTTAGTTCTTTGTGCTGTCCCATGGCTTCTCAGGTTTGGTCTCTTCAGTTCTGTGATCCCTTCCTTCTTTCTTCCCTTCCTTCCCTTCTTTCTCCCTCTATTGGTGTTTGAGTGGTACATTTCCTCAACTTGTCCCCTGCCCCGATAGTCATTCTCCTGACTGCATGACTCTTTTATGTTTGTAATGTGAGTTTTCATTTTCAACAACTTTTTCAGTTTCATTGCTTCATTCCCCTTCCCTATTACTATGTCATCTGTGGCACTGATTTTTCTCATCCATTTGCTGATTGTCTCTTCTCTTATCACCTGGGCCTTCTATGTCCTGGATTGAATTCATTTGTTTGCTTATATTCTCTTTTAAAGTCATGGCCATTTTTACTAGAAAACATCTGAAATCATCATATGAGGTTTTATTTATTTTTGTGTATTTGAATTTAGTAGTCAAGAAGTTACAATGACTTTAGGAGTCATAGTATGGCTTTCATCTTTTTATGATGTTATTTGTACATTTGTTGGCTTGCATATGTCTCTTCTGGTTTTATTAGGTAAACCTTTTATTGAAAAGCCTACTATTCAGAGATCAATCCTCAAAATCACATAAAAAAATAAATAAACTGTGCTAACAGCTTTAGTGTCAAACTCTAAGAGATAAAGAAGTACACTTGGAATTAATCAAAAGTCCTGAATGTATTACTGATGACCACAAAACACAAAATCTCAAAACTAATAGCCAGTGTCCCAAGAAGTTAGAAATTATTTATGGTAAATGTGGAAAATAATAACTGAATGAGATAAAAGGAAGGCTCTGGAGAGAGGAAAAACAGAGAAGCAAGGCTAAGAAAGTAAAAGGAAAAAGAGTGGAGAAGAATGGTATGGAGAGGAAGATAAGATAATCAGAGATTAGAAGAATGAAAAGGTTAAAAAAATGAAAAAAAAGTCAAAATTAGATAAACATACATAAAATGAAAAATAAAACTATAATTTAAATATTTAGCCAATAATACTAAATGTATAGTAAAAAAGAAAAATGAAGGAGGAAATGCAAGAAACAAGGAGAAAAAAAAAGGATAACTTTAAAAAAATATTGACAAATGATGAAAAATGTGTATATAAAATTAAAGTATGAGCAGATGTTAAAAATAAAAATGCAGAGCTGGGTTTGGTGGCACACACCTTTAGTCCCAGCACTTGGGAGGCAGAAGCAGGTGGATATCTGTGAATTCAAGGCCAGTCTGGTCTACAAAGAGAGTTCCAGGATAGCGAGGGCTACAGTGAGAAACCCTGTCTTAAAAAAAAACAAAACTAAATAAATATAATTTTTTAAAATGTAATTATCTTAAATACATTAAAGTCGGGGCAGGAGAGATGCCTCAGTGGTTAAGACTGTTTGCTTGTCTTCTGGAAGAACTGAGTTTGGTTCTCAGCACCCATGTTGGGTAGCTCACAACTCTAGCTCAAGGGGATCTGACACCCTCTTCTAGCTGAGGTAGGTATTCACACAGTCACTGGCAGACTCACACACACACACATACATAAAAAATAAATCTTTTCAACAGAATGAAGTAAAAATGCTGCTAAAATGTTTTAGCTGTAAGAAAAGATGAAACAATGGAGAAGCATCTTTCTGGGCTTCACAAATTTGGGGCTGTTGTTTACAGAGTAGGGGTGTAATTTCATGGACTCATATCCTCCTTTTTATGCTGGTGGTGAACTTGTGGGTGCTATGTGCTTGATGTCTGCCACATCTCCATTCTAGTCGCTTCCCTTGTTGGTATACCTAGGTACTATTCTGGCTACAGTTGGTACTTGACGGCTGAGATAGATGCTGTCACTCTCCTGAGACTATCTGGGGTGTAACCCCTGCGCTGGCTAATGATCCAGCCGGTGGATATCTCCTACCTTTTCTACAAATGAAGAAAGCAACAACAACATTTGATATGTAGAATCAGAAGACCTGTGCTCCACTGGCACAGAAGACTTTCTGAACAGAACACCAATAACACAGGCACTAAGATCAACAATTAATAAATGGGACCTCATGGAACTGAAAAGCTTGAGGCAAAGGACACTGTCATTGGGACAAAGTGGCAGCATACAAAATGGAAAAAGATTTTTACTAATTCCACATCTGATAGAGGACTAATATCCAAAATATATATAAAGAACTCAGGAAACTTGATATCAAAAAACCCAAATAACCCAATTAAAAATGGGTTACAGATCTAAACAGAAATTACTCAATAGAGGAACTCAAATGGCTGAGAAACACATAAAGAAATGTTCCACATCCAAAGCCATCAGGGAAATGCAAATCAAAACAACTTTGGGATTCCATCTTACACCTGTTAGAATGGCTAAGATCAACAACACAAGTGATAACTTATGCTGGTGAGGATGTGGAGCACGAGGAACACTCCTCCACTGCTGGTGAGAGTGCAAATTTGTACAGCCACTATGGAAATCAGTATGGCAGTTCCTCAGAAAATGAGAATTCATCTACCTCAAGATCCAGCTATAACACTCTTGGGCATATAACCAAAGGACACTTCATCCTGCCACAGGGACACTTGCTCAACTATGTTCATTGTTGTTCTATTCATAATAGCAAGAAACTGGAAACAACCTAGATATCTCTCAAAAGAATGGGTAAAGAAAATCTGGAACATTTACACAACAGAGTATTACTCAGCTGTTAAAAAAATGACATCATGAAAATTGCTGGCAAATAGATGGAACTAGAAAAAGTAATTCTGAGTGAGGTAACCCTGACTCAGAAAGATAAATATGGTATGTATTTGCTTATATCTGGATATTAGTCACTAAATAAATGATAACCAAGCTTCTATCTGTAGACTCAAGAGAGGTTAGACATAGAGGAAAAGACTAGGAGGGATGCATGGTTCTCCTTGGGAGCAGGAAATAGAATAAACTTTATGGGTAGACTGGAGCCAGGGTGGGGGTACAAAAGGGGGGATAAGAAATGGAGGATCAGGTGAGAAAGGGTAGGAAAGATGGGAATGAAGGGAGAGACAGCTAGGATTGAAGAGAATTTGAGGAACATATGAGGGCCAGTATGGCACTCCAGTGCAGTGGAAACTTCCTATTGAAAGGGAGAAATTAGTAGCCATCTTGAGAGACGTTCCTTCCCCTTCCTCCTCTTCTTCTAGAGGTATTTGCTGACCAGCAGTTTTTGAACTGACCAGAAGTTGAACCTATGAGAAAGATAAGGCTGGGACAATGAATCTATGTATCTTGGACTTGGCAAAACAAGATATGAGGAGTAATAGGCTCAATTGACCAGAAGTTGAACTCAAGAGAGAGTAGGACTGCAACAATAAATCTGAATGTGTCAACAAAAGCAGGACATAGGGAGTAAAAATGTATGTCTCTATAAATACCCTGAATCCTGTTAGCCATTAGTAACCTTATGCTTACCTCATTCCTAGCCACTACCCCCCCCCACCCAATCCCGAGATATGTAACATTCTGCATGTGAACCTTTCCTATATAAACTCCTTAAAGTGAGTGCTCAGGACCTTCCCTCTTTTTGCCTACTGTAAAGTGGTGTCCAGGAGGTCCCTGTCCAAGCCGGAATAAACGAAACCTTTTGTTCTTGCATGGGAAGTCAGCTTCTTGGTGGTCTTGTTGGGGAAGGGGGACTCACGCACGGGCATCACACTATAATGCACAAAGGTGACCCGATGAAATCTCATATACTGAGGGAGTCGGAACCCTACTAGCCATCTCATGTCACTAAATGAAGTCTTCAGTGCCAGGACTGGGTTTCATCCAACTGAGTTGTTGGCCAAGGGGGTCCTATGAAAATCCCCAAACAACCCAGGTCTTGCCAAGACAATAGGTTGCTCTCCATACAATGTGGAAATTCCACAGAGTCTGTCTGATAATCAAAAAGGATTTATTCTGGGTTAACTCACAATAAGCATAAGGGAGTTGGTCGCTGGATCCAGGAGGAATGGGACTCAGCCCAACACAGTTCTCTGGAGATCTGCCTTGATCCACAGCACCAGCATCCGGCATTCAAGATCACAAGGTAGCCAAGAGGGTGAGCACATATGCATCCCAGGTCTTAAGGAGTACTCCTCGGCCATGCCCCGGGGGAGGGTGGATATCTAGCAGTTACCTGCTGCCTATTGGGGTGGTGCTTCAGGGGCAAAGCACAGACAACCACTCCTATACTCCATACACTGACAAGACCCCATTGCTGAAGACAACACCCACACAACTCACTGGATATGGAGATGCCAAGCTGGTGCCTACATAGAACCTTTACCCCCATGTTCTAGTGTCTATGACATAGAAAGGTACTTTGTAGGCTACCAAAAAAGAAAAGTAAACATCAACCCAGCCATAAAACCTTTGATCTACAATCTGTCCAGCCTGCAAAATATGCTAAGGCAATGGTGGCACAAACCTTGTGGGAGTAACCAACCAATGTCTGATTTGACTTAAGGACCACTCCTCAGATGGAACCCAGATGGGACACTGCTTGGGTGTCCAAGAACAAGAGTCTAGATAGCCCAGAGACCTAGGGTAAAGCAAATATTACTAGTCTAAAAAAAAGTAACAATGAAATGACTCATAATGATATTCTGCTATACTCATAGATTGATCAGTATCTTATTCAGTCATCATCAGAGAGGCTTCCTCCTGCAGCAGATGAGAACAAATACAGAGACTCACAGCCAGACATTATGAGGAAAGAGAGAGTGAGAGACCTTAGAACACTCAGCTCTAAATGGGATATCTCCATCAAATCCCTCCCCTCAGAGCTCAGGGAACCTCATGGAAGAAGAGGCAGAAGGAGTTGGGGAGACAGAGAGGATAGAACACACCAAGGGAACAAGGCCCTCTGAATTAACTGAGGAAGGCTCATATGAACTCACAGAGACTGACACAGCATTCACAAGGCCTACGCAGCTCTGCACAAGGTCCCCTGTATGTATACTATAGCTTTCAGTTTAGTCCTTGTATGGGACTCCTGGATGTATAAACAAGTGGGTCTCTGATTCTTATGCTTTATCTTCGGGCTCTTTTATTTTTCTGTTGGCTTGTCCAATTTTAATATGATAGTTTTTGTTTTATCCTATTATATTTTATTTTGTTATGTTTGGTTGTTATTTCCTAAAAGCCTGTTCTTTTCTAATGAGAAACAGAAATGGAGTATATCCAGATGGAAGAGAAGGTGGGAAGTACCTGGGAAGAGTAGAGGGAGTGGAAACTGTATTTAGATAAAAAATAAAATAATAATAATAATAGTAGTAGTAGTAGTAATAATAATAATAACATTTTTTTAAAGACCTGTGTTCATCAAGATTTCCTGAGCACCAGTTTGAATCACTGCTCTACTGGATGCTGCTATGCACGTTCAGGAGCACAGAGTCTTCAGGCTCTACAGAAGTGACCACAGGCAGGGGTGAAGTGACACTAGCTCACTAACGCACGTGGCTCTGGCAGGCCTTGCCCTTCTCCCCCATTCCCTCCCCCTTGCTAAACCATTAGATGACATTCCTAAAGCTAGCCACAGGATCTATTCCCTTATTTGACCACTTCCTCCTGAGGTTGACTACCAAGGTCCAGCTGTCGAAGTGTTGAAGCCCAGCAATCAAAAGCCCCCTTTGGCTCACCTAATTAACATACCCAATTAAAATTAAACACCTCATCCTAACACAGAGGTCAAGAGGTGATCCACCCACTGACCTCAAACTCAAGGTTATTCTCCGCTCATCAAGAGCAGGGGTAACTTTATCTATGCATTTCAGTGCTTGAGCAGACTCCTCCAACCTGCACGCTTTGATGGCCCTCCTCTGGCTTTCCACACCACCTTGTATGGATGCCTCTCACACTGGTGCTGAGACAGGTTAAATTCAAATTCTCTGGCTTGTGATTATTCCTTTCTCTCAATTTTGAACAACAGTTGTTTTGTTTTTGTTTTTGTTTTCTTTCTCAAGATTCTGCCTGTCTACTGCCCTATATAAATCATGCTGAGTGACAAAATAGATTTTCTTTTTCTATTGTTGACCATCAGAAGAATCACCGTCTCACTAAAACCTACAACTTGTTTTAAGGTGTTGTGTGACAAAAACGCTTTCTAGGGAAGACTATAACACACACATCTGCTCACCCCAGATAGGGAACCGACAACAGACCATAACATGGATACCACCAAACTCCAACTTGGTGAACCAATGAGTTTTATTGGAGTTATGGACAGGAATATGGGCCGGTTACTTACAGGAGCAGAAATGGCTCAGAGACAGCTGCATCACCAAAGCCCACCTCAGCATGGCTCACGGCTCACAAAGCTGAGAACCTGGAGCACACTGCACAGGCTACAGGAAGCTCAAAAGGTTGGAGAGTGTCCTTTCCTGGTGCCTCAGTTGGTCTAAACCTCTCCCAGGCAGTTCAGCTGATTTCTGCTTCTTCCAGGCAGCTAGTCCAGTCTGAGAGACTCCTTTACTGGTTTTGCTTCCTCTCAGAGGGGCTTTCAGTTTCTGTTAGTTGCTCTGGCAGGTCAGTTTCAGGGACTCTATGAAGGCTGTTTGAGTAGTTTACTTTCCTGCCCAAGGAGCTTCATTGCCTCAGCCTTGAAGGAAACTGTTAGACACACAACATGAGGCTTGTAAGAGATATGGAGATTGTTTTGAGAACTAGTTTTGGGTGTTTGGAGTGGTTTGGTTTGGTTTGACCAGAATCTGTCTGATTACCTTTGGGATGAGGCTCCTGCTTCTCCTCTACTAGTAAAGGAAGTATTTGGCTGGAGCCCTGTATGCCTTGGCTTCTTTTGGTGTATGTTGCCCGTCTTTGGTACTACACTTTTGGCACACTAACTCTGTGACTCTTCAAAGCTCTTCCTCTTTTAAGAAGATTCTTTTTCTAACAGTTGCCCTTCACCAGAGCACACAGGCAACTTCTACTCTGCCATTTTACCCAGAACTCTATCCTTTCTACAGTAGTATGTTACATAATTCTTAAGTCAACTATAATAATAGTTTTAGATGATTTAACAGTAACATGTAACATGATATGGATGTCCCATGATTTCTGGAGTCCATTTAGTACCCTGCATGAAGCAGTCCACTTTATTTACACTATTTAACGGTATTTGAACAAAGGGCTGACACTTGAGCCTATTTTCTCACATTTAAAGTACAACTATCACCTGTCTAAAATTAACAAAGTGGGATAACATCTATGACACTCCCTACAACAAGATGGCTGCAAAACAAGTGACTCTTTCAAAATCATAATTAGTGAACTGTGTATGTGCTATGGACACAGTCAAGGACAGCTTTGTGACTTTTGCTGTGTATTTCCTCAAGGTGGAGAGTGATTTCTCTCCTAGCTTTCAGAGGTGGACCTAGTGACTGATTGCTAGCAAAGAAAAGGTGGCGGTGTGCTAGGGTACCACGTTTAAGACTAGATCATAAAGAAAGCTCAGACACTTTCCTGAGCTTTTATATTCATATTCTTTCTCTCTCTGTCTCTCTCTGTCTCTCTCTGTCTCTCTCTCTCTCTCTCTCTCTCTCTCTCTCTCTCTCTCTCTCTCTTCTCCCCATCCACTCACCCATCCACTCACCCACTCTCTCTGGGGAAAGCCCCAGTGCTTCCTTATAAGACACAGATAGTTTCTTGCAGAGACACCTTAAGCCTGTCAACAGTCACATGAGTGACCACTGAAAGCAAATCCTCTCCTGGGAGGACCTAAGATGACTGCACCCTGGCAGATGCCTGATTACATTCTGTAGAGAGACCAGAACCGAGCAGATGAGCCAACAGGGGCTTCCTGTTGCCCAGAAACCAAGATAAGTTTAGAGTAGTTTGTTACCTGGCCAAAAAGAAACATCAGATAGATCACTGAGGAAAGATTATTTGGTGATAATAATTGATCATATAAATTTGATATGATTATAATAGGCTTTTACCTTCTTCCTTTAAAATCAGTCAGACCAAATCCATAAAATAGAGGAACTCCTAAATAATCAAGTTTTCTCTGTTCTATCCACTTTTGAACTGCAAGAAAAATTAAGAAGAAACATGATTTAGAAAGGTAGTTTTACCTTTATAGAGATGCAAAGACTTCATTATCTAACCAAAATAGTAAGTAGACCTAAGAAAATAAAAACTTAACAAAAATAGATACACCTATCTCATGGTTTCAAACTTGTTTGTTTCCACTATAATTAGCACAAAATACTTGTTTTAAAACAAAATTAACAGTACCATAAAAGACATAGTCTTACAAAGTACATTGTTATCACTCACTCAAAATGATTTGAAAGCAAATCATTTATGCTAGCTCAGTTTCCAAACGTAACTCAGGTTGACTGCAAAGGAGAGGCATTTTCCCCACTACTGCCTTCATTTCAAAGTCTAAAGCCATGTTAGCCCAAAAAACACAAAAGGAGCAAAAAAAGTACCTGACTCTGAAATTAAAAGTTATTTATTTTGTGAAATAACTGTTTTGAATAAATTTAGTTTACAAAACAAATCATAATTGAATTATTTAATCCAGTTAAACAATCAGGTAGTTCAATCACCATTCTCACTTCTCTCCCATGTGTTTCATGCTTACGACAGCTTTCCTGATAAAACAGTCAAATTTAATGGATTCTATTTGTCACTGACACAGCTGAAGCAGTTGGTGGAGACTATAGTCAGTCTTCAGAAGCTTTATTAAGGAAAACAAAGTTAATTACTCAGGCCAGATCCATCATTCTTTCTCCTAAATAAGATATAAAGGACCCTGACCATTCTAGTCATTAGGACTCCTACCAGCTCCCACAGTGTTTCACCTCGCTCTTACAAACTTCCTATTGTTCTTCATCTCTGCTTATAATCATATCCCGTTCAAATCTGCAACTGGTAGTTCTTATTTATGATATCCAGCTCCACATAACTTCCCAACATTCACCTTTCTAACATCTTAAATATCTCAACATTTAATCGTTACCAAACACTTTAATCCACGTGTGTGTGTGTGTGTGTGTGTGTTCTACGTACTTTAGTTTTGTCACTATATGCTTTCTATCTAAATGCATCTTTATAAAAGAAATAATTTCATTCTACAATCTTTTTTGCTTAGAGAACTCTTGATAATTCCACAAGTCAGCATGTTATGTAAAGTAGTAGAAAAACTGACTTAAAATATATAACCCGTTATGTGTGCCATACCAAGATGTGTATACCATCTGTCTTGCTTTTATATGTTATCGCAGTTAAGTATATCACTTTACAATAAAATTTCATATGTAAAAGAATTTTCCAGAAGGCCAGAAAAAGACCAAAATATTAACCCTCACTTTAGCAAGCTCATACATGGTGTAGATGCTTAGATATTTTTACTTACTATATTCTCTTTTTGCAGCTCTCTGATAAAATTTAAGTTCTGAAAATAATGGGCCATTCTCTTGATATTCCTATGAAAGAAATATAATAATCAATTTTAATAATTTTAATAGGAATTATCCTAAAGATAAAACAAATTGTACTTCAACTGTGAAAATATGAGCATCCACATGCAAAATATGTAATAGTTACAGAATTCTTCATCAAACAAGTACCAGATTCCTACTTAAAAAAAAAAAAAACAACACTAAATAAACTTGAAAAGTCCCATTTTAGAGAACATATTGTACTGCTATCCCAATATAGTCTTACACATGAAAGAAGTCTTCTGCAAAGATCTTCTTAAAAGCAATGAGAACTGTATACATACATAAGCACATAAATATACACCAATATGTCTTCAGGGCAGGCACACTGGAAAGTACGGTGGGGTCCCCTAACACATGACTCCTTCACTAACTGTCTACTACATGTCATTCATTGTTCTATGCCCTGGGGACACTAACAGAAGTGGAATCCTAGACCTTAACTTAAGGACCTTACTACCTAAAAGAGTGAAGGAAAGAATGTTTTTGCTGCTGTTGTTGTTGTTTTTGTTTTTTAACAAGCATTACTATTTTAATATTATTTGGGATATGGTTATATAAAAGAAATATTTTTTTTAATGCTGAATGCCGGAGGGAGGAGGTCTTAAATACAGGCTTACAGTACAATGGGAGAATCCCGGAGGGCAGAAGTTCGCTACTGATGTTTTTATGAGAATAAAGCATAATGAAGAAAAAAGTCAGAAATACAGGACTACAAATGTAAGAACAACACTTACCACTTTTATTACATGTCTTGCATCTTTACTAGGTTTATTTGTGGGGAAAGCTGCAGAAAAAAGACAAGTGGAAAATAATAGTTATTCTAAATCACTGAGTATCTACCAAATCACAGAGAGATCCTAGATATAAGTACATGAACTAAATTATCCCCAAACCTCTTATAACTGTGGCACCATCTCCCCTTTACAAAAGGTGTTGCTGAGGTTGGGGAAATGGAATAAATTTCTCACTAAGAAAAATAGATTGAGGTCTGAAACTCATCTGTCTGACACAGAACACACTACTTATATTCTATATTCTATATTCAAGCATTCAGATATAAGAAATGAACAGGTAACATTAATCACATGATCCAAGTACAGGGGAAGGTAAGAAAGCTAAAACAGATGAGATTAAGCATGTTCAGGTTGTTCCAAGGATATAGTTCTCACATCCATGCCAGGGTAGGCTTCTCAAGCTGCCCAAATGACCCATGTTTCTGTAGAAGTCCCTCATCCATGCTTCTATAAGTAACACCAATAAACTCATTGGTCTGCTAAACTAGTTTTGGGTGGAATCTTCCCCTAGGTCTGTCCCTGGCATCATATCTGAGATTTCCCCAGGAAGTAGCATAGTATACATGATGTATGAACAAAACCAGAGATAACAGAGAGGAACAATTGCAATGGATGATAATATATACAACTAATACTGATCTCTCTGTGGGTGGAATGCCAGCAGGGGAAATCCTGATATGGCTGCCTTTCCCCACGTTGCTATGAGATGTCTCTCTGTACACTGTGAATGTGTGTTGCTCCCATTGGCTAATAAATAAAGCTGCATTGGCCTATGGCAGGGCAGGATGGAGCCAGGTGGGAAAATCCAAGGGAGACAGTGAGAGGAGAAAGGAGAGCAAATGAGATGCCAAACCGCCGTCCAAGGAGAAACATGTTATGGGACAAAGGTAAAGCCACAGAACATGTGGCCATACATAGATTAATAGTTATGGGTTGAGTTAAGTTATAAGAGCTAGCTTGTAAGAAGCCTGAGCCATAGGCCATATAATTTGCAATTAATGTTAAGCCTCTGAGTGATTATTTTATAAGCAGCTGTGGGAACAGAGAAACTTATGGCTACATCACCTTATGCGGCATGATGGCACTTCTCCCTATAATGGTAGTTGTATGTTCCCTGCTATGTTTGGTAAGACAAGCAAGCAAGCCTGACCAATCTGAGGAATGAGAGTTCTTGTGAGGAACACCAAGGTTATTGTCTTCCTTAATCTGGTATGGTGTGGCATGCCTCCTTGACGAATAGGGTCTGTCCGATGCCCTCAAACCACCAATGGACCTGAGAACATACAGTAATCCTTTGAAACCAGCATGTATGGGAGGGATTCTAAGCCAGATACAATGTCAGTTGTATGGTCTCTGTTGTGAGCACTAAAACAACTGAAGCTGACCTGTCTGCCCAGAAAGAACTGGTCCAAGTGGGGGAAAAAAAATGTGGATGCTACTTTAATGTGGTAGGAAAGGGGCAGGGGTGAGTTGAAGTACTGAGCATTAAGTGTTGGATCCCCAAAAGGGGATCCAAACTTGGACTCCTGGGGATGATCAGTACATTAGAAGGAAGAGGGAGATGCTGAAGTGATAGAAAATGTTCTTCTGGTTCAGTCTCTACACAGAAGAAGGGAAAAATCCATGATTCTGCATCCACATGGGGGCCTTAACCATGGCCCAGTAGAGGAAACTATAATCCTCACAGATACTCTTCACCTCAACTATGAATGGGAAAGAGGTTTAAGTAGGAAATGAAGGAATCCATTCCCAAGCCTGAATCATGAGGCTATTGAACACAGGATGGATAAGGTCAGTCTGAGTGATATGGGAAAACTAAAAAAACATGAAACTTACCATCCCTTCTTGAAACCAAGGCTGCACAAACATGCAAAATCAGTCCCTGATGGACTGGCTCATATGAGCCATTAGCCACTTGCTTCTCACTGGCTGAAGTTCCCATGAGCATCACTAACTGGAAAACCCAGGAGGACAAGCATCCCTGAAGGAACTGGGCGTGTGAGAGACAGTGTTTGCTGCCTCATTCACTGAGCTAACAGAACTATGTTCACAGGAGAGTTAAGAAAGAGGCCGATCCAGTAGGGACCTGGCAACTGGTATGGGGTTTTAGGGACTTCGCTGAACTCCATGGTGACAATTGATCTTAAGGAGCCAGGAGAGGCTCTGGCACATCACAGTGATTCAGACAAGCATGGAAATAAATCGGGATTATAAGATCTAAAGCACTTGTCCAGGTTATTCAAGGGAAATGATCAGCATTTATGTCAAGGCAGAGTTCTTCAGGGAAAAACTTCTGACAGAAAACCAAACTCTGTCCAAGTAAGCATCCAGAAACTTTGAGAGCCTGAGCAGGAAGGGCGAGAGGACATAAGTGATCTGAACAACGCAGGTGACAAAGCTGTGCTTGTCTCTAAGTGGGGACTAATCCCTCAGTATTGGTGGACTTTCTCCCTAAAGGAAGGAAAAGTGAGGGTGCAGATTGTTCTTTCAACCCTGAGTCTGTACAACAGCCAGGTGCAGCCAAATGAGAAGCAACAGCTTGGGGTAGGAGAGGTGTTTGGAGCCTATCAGAATCAGGGAGTCACTCAGGTAGTAGCTGCTGCATCTCACAAGAGCATATCCCTACCCTCTACTCTTCCCGTGGCCTTCAGCTGAGCCAAGCAATACAAGCTGACCCTGCTGAACCCATGGGGCAGGGAGATACACAGCAGCCTGGCAAAGTGTCCCAGGATGAGGAACTAGAACAGCTCATAGAGAAGGACAATGGACACAGGGGACTGAATATACTACTACCTTTCATGTAAGAAACTGTGCCCGGCATTACTCTTTTGCGGAATCATCTAATACAAGTTAGGGTACATTTTCATGCTTTATTGCATCTTGCTAACTTTTTAAAAGATATCTCCCCCGCTGCCAAGCCACAGAACAACTAAGCACTTGGTTGGAATGCACGGCAGAGAGCCTGGAGAGAATCTGCTGCCCTATGTACAAAGGTTCCATTACAGATTGTGAAAGACTAACCTCTGAATACCTTAAAGATTTAGAAAAGCATCTAGGAGAACTGTTAAGACAGTAGTAAAAACTACTCGGTGGGTAGGAAAAGGCACTTCTCAATGCCAGGAGGTTGCTGAATGAAACTCCAGTGCCTCGGGCAGGCTACCTCCCTAGGAGTTATTGGCTAGGGACCCCCTGAGGCTCTAAAAACCATAAAGGTTCTTGCTACTTGTACTGATTACATGCGAAAAGTCCATAGTAAGTCCCTATTGATGAAGAAGCTGTGTGCTCTGTTGAAGAATGTAAAGAAATCAAAGAGCTGGAAATTTTCCCACTGGCTGGTTTCATAGTGCCAGAAGGTGCTATCCGGGCTGCTGCCATAGTACTGTCACCAGCAGTCCTGAGGTAAATACTTGGCATGCTATAACATGCTAGAAGAGCAAGATGTAACCAGTGGGACAACATGGATATAAGTTGACTAGATTTAGGTCCACTTCACAAGAGCAAAAGTCCATGGCTGAGAAAGTCAAAGGCCCCAGTAGGAAAGCAATTCTTATTTTCTTAAATGCATGCAATGCACCTCCCAAACTGCCTTCACAGCTTTTTTGTTTACATCCACAAAACACTGCAGTCAGCCTCAGTCATAATGGGAAACTCCTTGCACGGTGGTTGCTGCAGAATCATAATAGGTTAAGCTGCTGAAACAAGTGAATGTGACTGTAAGAACCAGAGGAGGGAGAGGAGTGTTGTGTAACTACTGCCACCAAACTCAAGCATTCTTTCCAAGAAGAAGCGAAGCCTGCAAGCAGGAAACAGTTGCTAGAGGAGATGTGCTGCAGTGGCACTGCTGCAGAACGGGCAGGGAGCTCCAAGAACAAAGCTTTCAGGAACTGTCATCAATATTACGGTAGACTTGACAGTGACAAAGCTGCCCAAGGTGACTCATACCCTTGAAAGCACCTCCAGCAAAGCCACTGGTCCATCAAGCCAGAATGAGGTGGAATCATTTATTTGTCTGTCAGTGTTTTCCATCTGTATCAATAATAATTAAACCTTTGAAAAGTCCAGAGTGCACATATCAGAACAAATCAATCCCCTTTTTTACACTGTCTCAATGATTACAAGATTATTCTGTCTTCAAATCCTAATGAGTATACATTTTAGAGGCCTAAAATTCTGTCAGTCTTTTATTTAGTCCTTCACTCACCAGTTAGCCAATCCTTGTCAAGAAGCTGGAATATGCCAGGTATTGAGTTAAGTATTCGGACAAATTCAAAGAGAAGGAAGTAACAGTGGTGGGACCAGTAGTGAACACGATGAAAACTGGCATCTTGACTACAAACATCGAATCCTGCACATATTTTGTCTGTTCTGTCCAGCATTACAACTTCCCCAGTCATATCTCCAGCCCTGAAACAGACCACCCACAGAGGCCTTCCTTCCACCCTGCCTCTGTCCCCTGGGGACCTTGTAGCTTTTTGAGACTCAGACTACCTCACTGATTCCATCCCTTTGTGTCAGGCACCAATACCCTGAGGCATTCTCTACCTGAGAACCCTCTAGCCATGGCAACCTGGGGCTCAGGTAGGTGATGTCACTGTCCTTCCTGTCTGCCCTGCAGGGTTTTGCCTCCCTCTCTATCGATTCCCTAAGGAATCCAGAGATGCTCCTGGGAGGCCCAGCTTTCGCCTCCTACGAAAGCTCTCAGGCAACCTTTCCCCTCTAGTCCATCACTGTTCCTCATGTTAGCCCTTAATACCTAAAAACACATTCTACCTGGTGACTCAGAAGCACGCCATACCAGGCAAGCCACACCCAACACACTCTTCAAAGAACCAGAAAAGCCAACAGAAACCAGGGAACTGAAAACCCACCCAACAAAAACAAGATCATATATCAACACCTAGAATTATAATATTCCCAAACCAAGATGCCCAGCCACCAGTGTAAAAACACAGTAACAGTCTACATCTCCACTAGAACCCTGCAACTCTACTAGAGTGGACACTGGGAAAGGTAACACAGCTGAAGTACAAGACAGGGGCTTCCACACAGCCTTTATTAATATGTTGAAAGACCTTAAAGACAATATTAATAAATCTGTTAATGGTCTATCAAATACAAACAGTGGAATAAAGGGAAGAAAATAGTTCAAGACATTAAAGTAGAAATAGGATAACTAAAGAAAATGCAAACTGAGGTAAAACTGGAAATGAAAAATTTAGGAAGTCAAACAAAAACCTCATGGTAACCCTCACCAAAAGAATTCAAGGGATAGAAGAGAGAATCTCAAGCACTGAAGACAAAATAGAAGAAATGGATACCTCAATCAAAGAAAATGTTAAGTGTAAAAATTCCATGCAAAAACCACTGAGGAAACCTGAGACACTAGGAAAAAAATCCAATTTACAAATAATAGGAATAGAGGAAGGAGAAGAAAGACAGGCAAAAGGCACAGAAAATTTTTCAGCAAAATCATAGAAAAAAAATTCCCCTAACCTAAAACAATTAGATGCCTATACGGAACAAGAAACATATGGAACACCAAATAGACTGTACTAGAAAAGAATTTATTCTCAGCATATAAATCAAAACATTGAATATTCAGAATGAAGAAAGAACATCAAAAGCTGCAAGGGAAAACACCATGTAACATATAAAGGCAGACCTATTAGAATAACACCTGACTTCTCAATGGAGAATCTAAAAGCCAGAAGGACCTGAACAGATGTGCTCCAGACTCTAAAGGATCACAGCTACCAGCCCAGAATACCTTTAGTCATAATTAATGGAGAAAAAAAGACATTCCATGTTAAAAAAAAAATTAAGAAGTATCTATCTGCAAATCCAGCTCTACAGAAAGAAAACGTCAATCAGAAGAGATTAACCACAGCCAAGAAAACACAAGGAATAAATAATCACAGACTAGCAAATACAAAGGAAGGGATGTTGGGGAAGCCTACACCATGAAAAAGAAATAGATCAACAAACACTGTTCATTGATAACTCTCAGCATGAATGGTCTAACTTCCAATAATAAGACACAGACTAACAGAATGGATTTGAAAACAGGAATATCTTTTTGCTGCATCAAAGAAACACACCTCAACATCAAGGATAGACATCACCTCAAGTAAATGAATAGAAAAAGATATTCCAAGCAAACTGACCCAAGAAGAAAACTGGTGTAGCCATACTAATATCTGACAAAATAGACTTCAAACAAAAACTAATCAGATATTACATACTCATCAAAGGAAAACTCCACCAAGAGGATACTGCAGTTCTAAACATCTAAGCACCAAACACAAGAGAACCCAAGTTCATAAGAAAACAAACAAACAAACAAACAAAAAAAAACCTACAGTTAAAATCACATGTTGATCCTGACACAGTGATGGAGGGTGACTTCAATATATCACCAATATATCACCCACAGGTCATCCAGACAAAAACAAAACAGAGAAATGCTGGAGCTAAACGACATCATATATCAAATATACCTAGCAGATATTTACAGAACATTTTACCCAAATACAAAAGAATATTGCTTCTTCTCAACAGCTCATGGAATTTTCTCCAAAACTGATCACATACTCAGACACAAAGCAAGTTTCAACAGATACAAGAAAACTGAAATAACAACCTGCATCCTATCTGACCACCACAGATTAAAGCTGGATATGAACAACAACAGAAAGTTTACAAAGTCATGAAAACTGAACAACTCACTACCGAATGAAGAATATGTATTAGTTAGTGTTTCTATTGCTGTGAAGAGACACCATGACCACAGTAACTCTTATAAAGGAAAATATTTAATTAGATGGCTTACAGTTTCAGGGGTTTAGTCCATTATCATCATGGTGGGACATGGCAGCATGCAGGCAGACATGGTGCTGAAAAAGTAGCTGAGAGTCCTACATTTTGACTCACAGGCAAAAGGAAGTGGCCTGTGGCACTGGATGTAGCTTGAGCATATATGAGACCTCAAAGTCCACACAAACAGTGACATACTTCCTTCAACAAGGCCATATGGACTCCAACAAAGCCACACATCCTAATAGTGTCACAGCCTATGAGCTTATGGGGCTAATTACATTCAAACTACCATATTCTATTCCCTGGCCCCCATAAGTTTGTAACAATATCACAATGCAAAATGCATTTAGTTCAACTTCAAAAGTATGCATAGTCTATCACAGTCTCAACAATGTTTAAAAGCCCAAAGTTCATAGTCTCTTCTGACATTCATGCAGTCTCTTAACTGTAATCCCCTATAAAACTAAAATCAAAAAACAGATCACATACTTCCAACATATGATGGCACAGGATATATACTACCATTCAAAAATGTAGGGAAGGGAATATGGTGAAGAAATACTGGACCAAAGCAAGACCAAAAACCAGCTGGGCAAACTCCAAACTCTACATCTCCATGTCTGATGTCAAAGTGCTCTTCAGATCTCCAACTATGTTCAGCTCTGTTGACTGCAACACACTCCTCTCTCTTGGGCTGGTTCTACTTCCTGTTAGCAGCTTTTCTCAGCAGGTATCTCACAACTCTGGCATCTCCAACATTTTGGGGTCTCCCAATCCAGGCTTCAACTTCACAGCTTCACACAACAGCCTCTCTAGGGACACCCTGACACTTGCCAAGCCTCAGCAGCTTTCCTTAGTTGCAATGATAAATTCCATAACCCCTTTCTTCTATCATTAACTCCAGAACCACATGGCCGAAACTGCCAAGTTCTGCTGCTTGCTGAGAATGGAATATGTCTCCCTCATTCAATTATATCTTCACCAGTTGTTTATCTCCTTCAACATAGGACTGCGCTCCATTCCACTTCCTGGTGCTCCTTTTCTCCTCAAATTGTATATTTTGTATTTTTCCTGGCTCAGCTTGCTCCTTTTCACTATAAATCTTCAGTAGAGTTAATACTAGTAACTGTACAAGACTCTATACTAGGCTGTTTTGAGATTTCCTTAGCTAATGCAATTAATCCAAAACTCTTCACTTTAGCCTCAGACAATCTTTTCAGACAGGGGTAAAAAAACAGCCACATTCTTCATAAAAATATCACAAAAATGATCTCTAGGCAACATTCTTCTCCTCTGAAACCTACTGAACCAGCCCCCAACAGGTGCATCAAATCACATTCAGCACCATTGTCTTCCATGTTCCTAATGGTATGGCCCATTAAGCATCACTTAAATCATTCAACTGCTTTTCTAATCCACTGTCCCAAGGTATATATCCCTTCAAACAAGAGCATAGTCAGGACTATCACAGCAATACCCCAGTCCCTGGTACCAAATTCTGTCTGAGTTAGGCTTTCTATTGCTGTGAAGAGACACCATGACCACAGTGACTCTTATTAAGGAAAACATTTAATTGGGGTAGCTCACTTACACGTTCAAAAGTTTAGTCCATTATCAGCATGGCAGGAGGCAAGGCAGCATGCAGGCAGACATGGTGCTGGAGAAGGAGCTGAGAGTTCTACATCTTGATCTGAAGGCAACAGGAAGTGAACTGAGGCACTGGGCACAGCTTGAGCATATGTGAAACTGCAAAGCCTGTCTCCACAATGACAAATTCCTCAACAAAGCCACGCCTACTCATAGTGCCACTCCCTATAGACTGATGGGGGCCAATTACATTCAAACCACCACAAGACAAAAATTAAAGACATTTTAGAACTGAATGAAAATGAATACACACAGATGCAAACTTATGGGACCCAATGAAGGCAGTTCTAAGAAGTAAGTTCATAACACTGAGTGCCTACATAAAAAGTTGGAGAGCTCATATTAGTAATTTAACAACACATATGAAAGCACTAGAACAAGAAGAAAAATCACCCAAAGGTGTTATATATCACACCAGCAAGAAATAATCAAACTGATACCAATAAAACAGAAACAAAACAAAACACAAAGAATCAACAAAACAGAGCTGATTCTTTGAGAAAAATCCATAAGATCAACAAACCCTTAGCCAAATTAACTAAAAGATGGAGAGAGAAGATCCAAATTGGTAAAATTAGAGATGAAAAGGGAGACATAACAACAGACACCAAAGAAATCCAGAGATCACAAGCGTACTTCAAAAATTTGCACTACACCAAATTGGAAAACCTAAAAGAAATAGATAATCTGGCTGAGCGGTAGTGGCACACGCCTTTAATCCCAGAACTCGGGAGGCAGAGGCAGGCAGATCTATGTGAGTTCGAGGCCAGCCTGAGCTACAGAGTGAGTTCCAGGACAGGCTCCAAAGCTACACAGAGAAACCTTGTCTTGAAAAAAAAAAAAAAAAGATAATCTGTTTGATATATACCACCTACCAAAGATAAATCTAAATCAGGTAAGCAATCTAAACAGACCTTTAACTGCTAATGAAATAGAAGCAGTCATTAAAAGTATCCTAACTAAAAAAAGGAGAGGGCCAGATAGATTCAATGCAGAATTCTACTAGATGTTCAAAGACAAGTTAATACCAATACTCCTCAAATTATTCTATAACATTGAAACATAAGGAACATTGCCTAATTCTTTTTATAAGGCCACAATTACCCTGATACTAAAACCTCATAAAGACTTAACGAAGAAAGATAATTACAGACCAATCTCCCTTATGAACATAAATGCACAAATACTCAATAAAATACTTGCAAACAAAAGTCAAGAACATTTCAAAAAGATTAACCACCATGATCAAGTAGGTTTCATCCCAGAGATGCAGAGAGGGTTCAACATACTTAAATCAATATATGTAATACATCACATAAACAAACTGAAAGACAAAAAACACAAGATCAACTCATTAGATACATAAAAGGCAAAATCCAACACCTTGATGATAAACGTCCTGGAATATAACAGACAGATCTCAACATACTAAAGGCTATTTACAGCACACACACAGCCAACATCAACATAAATGGAGAAAAATTCAAAGCAATTCCACTAAAATTAGGAACAAAATAAGACTACCCACTCTGCACATATCTATTCAATATAGTACTTGAAATCTTAGCTAGAGCAATACAACAACTGAAGATCAAGGGAATACAATAGGAAAAGAAGTGAAAAGATCCTTATTTGCAGATAATACAACTGTATACATAAATGACTCTAAAAATTCCACCAGGAAACTACTAAGCTGATACTTTCAGCAAAGTAGCGGGATACAAAATTAACTCATAAAAATCAGTAGCCCTCCTATATGACAAACAGACTGAGAAAGAAATCAGGGAAGCAATACCTTTCACAATATTTCCCCCCACCTCACCCACGAAATAAAATATTTTATGGTAACTCTAACCAGGCAACTGAAAAACTTGTATAATAAAATTTTAGGAAATTTAAGAAGATATCAAAAGCTTATGGACTGGTAGGAGTAATACAGTAAAAATATCCATCCTACTAAAAGCACTCTCTAGATTCAATCCAATCACATCAAAATTTTTTTGCCAGGCGTGGTGGCACACACCTTCATTCCCAGTACTTGGGAGGTAGAGGCAGGAGGATCTCTGTGAGTTCAAGGCCAGCCTGGGCTACAGAGTGAGTTCCAGGACAGGCACCAAAGCTACACAGAGAAACCCTGTCTCGAAAAAAAAAAAAAAAGAGAAGAAATGAATGGATGGAGCCTGATTAAAAACATCCTGAGTGAGGTAACCCAGACCCAAAAAGACAAATATGGTACATATTCACTTATATGTGGATGTTAGCTGTTAAATTCTACATAAGCGGACTACAATCCATATAACCACAGAGGTTAGGCACAGAGTAAGGGACTAGAGGGGAAGGAAGGGTCTCTCTAGGAAGGGAAAATAGCATAGATCATTACGAATGGGATGAAAGTGAGGAGACGGGAATTCGATGATCAAATGGGAAGGGAGGGTAAAGAGAGGGTTAAGGGAGGGAACATGGAGAAGGACTGCTAAAACACAGTGAGCCATTTGAGGGGTTGTTTGGAAACCTAATATAGTAGAAGCTTCTTAAAATATATACATATATGAAAGATATCTAAATTGAAATTATCAAATAATGGTGGAGAAAAAGCCATGACTAGACATCTCTCACCACAAAAAACAAAGAAACAAACAAACAAACAAGCCCTCCAGTGCCCAGAATGGGTTACATCTAAATGAGTTTTTGGCAAATCCCCATGGAAACCCCCCAAACAACCCAGGCTAGTGTCAAGGCTATTGGTTGCTCTCTAAGAACTACAACACCTACATAACTCACTGAACATGGAGAAGTCCAGCTGGTGTCGTCTAAGTGCCTTCACTTCTACTGACTATTGTTTATGACTCTGCACACAACAGAGGAGAAAGGTAAATACCAACTTAGCTACAAACCCTGAGATCTGCAAAGTGGCATGCCTGCAAGATGTGCTAACGCCACAGTGGCACAAGGGTGAGAGTGACCAACCACTATCTGGCTGGAATTAAAGAGGCTAGATAGGCCATGGACCTGTGGGGAAACGTAGCACTACTGCTCTGCTAAGTAGTCATAGTTCAGTATCTTAATCAGCCATCATCAGAAAATCTTCCTCCTGCAGGAGCTGGGAACTAACACAGAGACCCACATCTGGACAATTTGAGAGACCTTAGAACACTCAGTCCTAAATGGGATGTCTATATCAAATCCCTCCCCTCGGGGCTCAAATCTACAGAAAGATTGTAAGAGCCAGTGGGGATGGAGAACACCAAGGAAACAAGGCCTTCTACACAACAGGACTGGTGCGTATGCATTCACAGACACCGTGGCAGTAGACACAGGGTCTGCACAGGTCTAAGTCAAATGGAGTCCCAGTACTGAGAAGGGAAGTAGATACCAAGCCCCATTCCTAACCCAGAAGCTATCTCCAATCGATAACCAAACACTTGCAAAGGAAAAATTACTTTTCCACAATGGAGTCTCACTGGATATACAAATCACACTAAAGTTCAGGCTCCACGTCCAACACAAAACGAACTCAATGGTAATTTTGGAGGGTTTTTTGTTTGGTTGTGGTTTTTTGTTATTGTTATTTGTTGTTGTTGTTGTTTTGAACTCAGTGCTTTGTTGGGGCTTTTCAATTTTTTTTTTTACCCTTATAGAACTGCTTATATATTATAGTTTCCAATTTTGTTTGTATGGTTTTTCTGGTGTGTGAATGTGTGTGTCTCAGCACCTGCATGTGTTTCTTGTGATTTGTTTTTTGGCTCTTTTTCTTTCTGTTTGTTTTGTGGTTGTTTGTTTTTTTCTATCCTGGTTTGTTTGTTTTTATTTTATATCAATATTATTATTTTATTTTATATGCCTGTTTGTATTCTAACTAGAGAGAAGAAACAGTGTGAATTAGGGTGGGTAGGGAAATGGGGAAGATATGCCAGGGGTTGGGGGAGGGAAGACTGTATGCAGAAATATACTGTATGAAAAATATTCTTTTAAAAAGAAAATACTATTATAAAAATTAATAACAAAATAAAATTATAAAAATTGTACATTATAGTTCAGCCAACCTTTGTTTGATTTCCTTATTCATTTTCCAAAATTTCCAATATTAGCAATGTAAGTGTTACAGCTTTGAAGGGAAAAGCTTCCCCACTTGAGGTGTCGCCTCTCTAAGGGGGAGGATTCCCCAATGCAAGTGCTACAGCTCTGCTCTGGGGCAGGGGAAGATTTCCCCAATGCAAGTGCTACAGCACTTAAGGGAAAGGTATCCTGGTAGTTGGGGGCCAAAGAATAGCATAAAGTCATACTGCACAACAAACCTCACACAAAAGATTTATTGAGAAGGAAAAATCCAGGAGGGTGGCTGCCTCTGCTAGTGCGAGCAGCAGCAGAGAACTGAGCAGAAAACAGGGTTTATATAGGATTTCCTGGATAGCTCTATCCACGGTGGAGATTTCCAGGGTGGGGATTGGTGGGATTTTAAGTCCTGAACTTGGAGCAAGCCCGGGAATTAGTGGGATTTCAAGTTCAAGGACTGGTGGGTTTTCAAGTCCTGAGCTTGGGCTTTTTACTGTGTGGGGCAGAACTCAGCTACCTCTGTCTGGAGGGGTTGGGTCCAACTGTTAATGTAATTAGAGTATTCTGTGGGTGGAGCCTGGCAGTTGGAGGTCCTCAGGGGCAAGGCCACTTGCACACCTCAAGGGGCTTATAAACAATGCTATATGTATTGATCTTACATTGTTAACCCATATTTTAAACAGATAAATAACAGAGAAGCTACACATATCAAGTAAAATTATCTTTCCATCTTCCTTATATAGTTATTTTATGTTCGCATACGCAGTTCCAACTGCTGGAGGAGGGAATTATACGGGTTTGAGGAAGAAGAAAATACACACAGAGAAGGGATGTGTTGCTGGTATAGGAGAATGGTAGGAAAACCCCCCTTCCTTCCTTAGGACGAACTCGTTTACCATGGTGCCTCGGGCTGGGGAGACACAGCCCTGCCCCAGTCTTCGTCCTTGTGCATCACCACACCAGGTGTGCAAGTGTTACAGCTCAGATGGAAAGGTATCCTGGCAGTCAGGAGCCAAGGAATCCCACAAAGTCACACTGCACAATGAATCTCACACAGAAGATTCGCTGGGAAGAACCCAGGAGGGTGGCTGCCTCTGTTTAGGCAACAAGCAGCAGAGAGAACTGAGCCAAATCTTTCCAGGCCTGAGACTGGTGGGATTTTTATGGCCTGATCTTGGGGCAAGCATAGGGATTGGTGGAATTCTGTTTCTTGGCCCTGGTCATTTCAGGAGCAGGATGTTCTTTCCTTGGCCCTGTTACCCTACAAAGTCAGTTTCCTTTCTTGCCTCTTGTTTAAAAGTAAATGACCACAACGGCAATTAAGTCTTTTAAGCCTTTAGTAGAATGTACAGAAGAAAATGGGGATTTCTCTTAGATAAATAGCTTATGTTACCACTGGGGGTAAAATCCAGCCTGTTGAAGGTCTGAGTCCTGGGTGATTTCAATCTGTGTGTTCCCACTACTATGTAATCTGAATCTTTTTTTCACATTGCTTCATATGAACATAATCATGTGTTCACACACACTTGGAGACATCTCCATACCTATCATGATATAGCAATACAACAGCCTTCCTGAACTTCTAAGGCAAATTATATTAGAGCACCTCAGTCTAAAATCAACTGCCCAGGTCCTTAGAGACACATGTTTTATACACACAAGCACTATTCCAGTTACATTAGAATAATCAGTTACATTAGAATATCTGATAGGCCAAGCCTATTCTAGATATTAAAAAGAAAGCAAAAAAAAATCCATAGTATCTACTTTTGTTGTCTGGTTAAAAAAAATCAGATATTCATCAACGACTGATATTAGTACAATATTGCAAATGAAGAATAAAGGCAGACAACGACATTGACAGAAACTGTATTCAACACCTCTGATATGTGAATGCGCTTCAGAACTAATGGTATCTTACAGCTCTTGTCAAGCACGTAACAGCTAAACATAACTGTCACTGCTTGTGCATGAACTCAGTCCTACAAGTCCTTTTTTCAATTATTGATCTTGCATATTGATGACAGTTTTGCACAATAAATTTGTCATTGAATTGGTGTTAACAAAAATTGAATTGTCATTAACTAAAATTATTACACATGTAGAAAAATTGATGAGCCCGGAAATAGAGTAGTGGAAGGAAAATTTGAAATTAGTTGGGGGAATGTTATCACAACATGACTGTGATAACTGAGTACTCCATGAATTGCCTAAATGACTATTTTTAAAGTATTTTGTCAAACTTAAATGGAAATCATTGAGTATTAGATCTATAGCAGGTCCCACAAAAACATAAGAGAAATTACTCAAGAGGAAAATAATGACTTTGAACTGTGTTAGCATGAGTTCAACATGCACACATGAAATAATGATGAATATTATTTGATAAAATTTCAAGAATCTTCATGAATTTAAATAGAATAAGTTCATCAGGTAAAATAAGAAAAGGCCATGATATTAAAACTGAGATTAATTCATACTATTGATAAAACACAAACTTAAGCTTGATGATGGTAAACTGCTAGGTTAAACAGATGATAGAAAATAAACTAATACATCAAAATTAACTGAAATAACAAAGAAAGCTACAATATGGCATTTCAAAACTAAAGAAACTGAGGGGAGAATTATTAGCTAACATCCCAATCATGAAAGAAACTACAGCCGGGCGTTGGTGGCGCACGCCTTTAATCCCAGCACTCGGGAGGCAGAGGCAGGCGGATCTCTGTGAGTTCAAGGCCAGCCTGGGCTACCAAGTGAGCTCCAGGAAAGGCGAAAAGCTATACAGAGAAACACTGTCTCGAAAAAAAAAAAAAAAAAAAAAATATAAATATATATAAATCAACAACGAGCAGAACTATAGGTAAAAACAAGAGACAAAAGAGTGGGAATATTAATGGCATTCAGTAATGTACAGAGAAACAGCCAAAACAGAACCAAAAAGAGTAAAGAACACACACTCTCTTCAAGAATGTATAAAATATTACTTTTAAACTGTCCAAACTTGTATCTGGGAAATAACTACCTTCTTCAATTCCTTTTTTTTTTAATTTAAAATAAAAAATTTTCATGTAGTATTTTCTCGCTGCAACTCTTCCCAGAGCCTTCATACCTCCCTACCCACCCAACTTTGTGAACTCTCTCTCAAAACCAAAACAAAACAACAGAAGAAACCTTAAAGGTCAAAACAAACTAATGAAAACCCAATGAAACAAAAAAATACTCAAAAAACAAAAGACACACACACACACACACACACACACACACAGTCTGTCTTCTCCTGGCTTACTCTGGACATGAGGACTGTCCTGGAGTAAAGGTATAGACACAATGACACTGTACTAGAGAAAACAGATTTTCCCTGTCCCAACAGGTATCAATTATAAATAGCTTCTTGGTTGGGGGTAGAATTTGTGTCCAGTTCCCCTTCCCTGCTGTCCATTGAACATGGAGAAATCAAGCAGGTGACCAACTAGAAGCTTCACCAACACTAACTAGTATTATGGTGCTCGAAAGTACTCTGTACGCTACCAGGAGAGAAAAGCAATTATCACTACCACCCAACTACAAACTCTGACCTACAACAGTGACCTGCATGCAAGATACACTGGTGCAATAGTGACATAAATGTTACAGGAAGAAGCAACCACCCTTTGGTTAGATTTGAGGCCATCTATAAGATGAAACCCATTCCTGACACTACTAATGTGACTAGTACCTGGGACTGGATAGGTTATGGATTCCGGGGGGAAAACTTATACTATTATCTGCTAAAGGAATAAAGCAATGAAATGTCCCTTACTGACATATTACTACTATACCATAGATCAGTGCATCACTCAACCCTCATCAGAGAGGACTCCTCTTGTACTAGCTAGTAATTAACAGAGACCCACAATGAAACAATGTGAAGAGAGTGAGAAACTTTAAAGTACTCATCTCTAAATGGATTGTCTTCAACAAAACCCTCCCCTCAGGGACCAAAGACCTATGAAGAAAGAGGAGAGGGGTGGGGAGAAATTGAAAGGGCCAGAAGTAGTGGATGACTCCAAAGTAACAGTGTCTTGCAGACAAAACAGGACTGTGGAACAAATGAACTCACAGAAACTGTGACAGCAAGTACAATTACCTAAGTTCACAAAATAATACTTAAAAATATTAAGCCATATTATCTGACCACAATAAAAGTTCCCTAAGGAAATGTGAAGCATAATAAATAGTGAAAATATATCAAAACTAAATGGAATACACTTAAAATGATTATTGTCTTTCTTTGCCAGGGTGTAAACCAAACAATAGAAATAGTTCTTTTTCATTCAGTTGTGTTTCAAGAACTAGGTTAGGACCCAGCCACATTCATTGAATATTTAATAGATATGCTAATGGATGGATACTGTACTTGGAAATTTATAGCATGAAATATTTTTACTTAAAAAAAATAAAATGAGTGAGCTGAATGGCCAACTTAACTTAAAAACTAAAGATATAAACAGAAATTAATAAAAACAAACTTTAAAATAGTGAACTCCCCAAGTATAGTCTCCATGTAGTAATGGGCATATCTGAGACACACATTATGGTTTCTAATGCCATTCCTGATTAAATGAACCAGGACTGCTTAGAGAAATGGCCGACTCCAGTGACGGGCCAGGCAAAGCAAGATAAGGCACTTAAGCTATAAAATACATGTTAGTAATGAATTTTAACCCAGAGAAAAACATCCACTGACCACAATGATGTAAGTAATTGAATAAACAAATAAGGAAGATAAGGCAGTTCTTTCTTTTGAGTGAAATTCAGTTAATAAACGTAGAAGAAATCATAAAAATGCAAAGTCAGTTTTAGTGAACTTCACAGTTGCTGTAGGATGTTCTGTATGGCAAATGTGTTGCTAATAAAACACTGATTGGCCAGTGGCTAGGCAGGAAGTAGGCGGGACTAACAGAGAGAATTAAAAGAGTAGGAAGGCAGAAGGAGTCACTGCCTGCCAGCCAGCAACCGCCAGGACAAGCAGCATGTAAAGATGCCGGTAAGCCACGAGCCATGTGGCAAGGTATAGATTTATGGAAATGGATAACTTAAGATATAAGGACAGTTAGCAAGAAGCCTGCCACGGCCATACAGTTTACAAGCAATAGAAGTCTCTGTGTTTCCTTGGTTGGGTCTGAGCGGCTGTGGGACTGGCAGGTGAAAGAGATTTATCCTGACTGTGGGCCAGGCAGGAAAACTCTAGCTACACACAGTAATGACCTTTGTAAGCAAAAGTCATCAGTGAAGGTTAAAATTAACAGGTAAGTGGATGAAGAGAACCAAGTGTCAGCATCTCCCACTACAATATACTGGTTGTAAATGGAGACTCATGATCCTAAGTGAGGGACCTGCAAGAAAGCATCAGGCGCTATCAGATCCAGCTGAGAAGAAACAGCATAAAGAACAAAGTTGTATGGCCAGTTGATCCTTCTTCTTGAAGCACAGAAACAGTTAGGGAATTAATAGAAATCAGACCAATTCTCTTGCAAGATGAAGAAGGGACAGTTATGTGTGGCGTTGTTGACCTTATTCTTGTAGCGGAAGAACAGATGTCTCTATAGAGCACCATGACCGTGCAAGAGACTTCAATATATTTAATTTTCACACTGAGTTTTTCAACAGGGCGAGCAGCTCTGAAGAGCAGCCAAAGGGAATGTGAAAGGGTGGGTGGAGTACTCCACACATTATTCTGGTCTCTTTCCTTTGAGGGCACCTTATAGTTTAAGAGTAGTTACTTCTTTGAACCAAATTAAGACTTTTTAAATTCTTTCTGTACAACCCCCAAAGCATGCTGAAAAGAGGATAGGAAATGGCCTGATCTTCTTTAAGAGGAGGAATGACTCTCCCAGTGAGACTGAGATAAGGGATAGAATGCTTCAGATAGGAATTTCACTCATTCAAGATGAAGGGAAGTTCCACAGACCAGACACACAAGGACTTGTGTGGGGCAACTGAGAGTCAATGAATTGATAAAGTGGTCCAGGCTTGACTTACCTAGTGTTTGTCCCCTGCATTCCTAGACTTCTGAAGTCTTCAAACTAAACACCAAGCAATATCTTAAAAGACAAGGGCAAATGTACTAGGTCCCTAACTGAAAGAAAGACAGAAGAATCACTGGATACTGTACATGTGTGTGTCCTCCCAGATAATCAAAAATCAAGAAGTTGAGGTGGGAACCACTTGAACTCTCTAAAGTCTGAGAGCAGACTGAACAACACTGCAAGACTTAGTCTCAATAAAAAGACCAAAGAGTTTACTCAGCATTAAAAAACTAATTGTTATTATATCATCTGGGATTTAAGATTTAAAAAAAAAAAAAAAGGTACTAGGACAACCAGCAAAGTGTAAGAGCCACAAATCAGTTGAATTGTATCATAGCTGATGACTAGGGTACTGTCATCAGGGTTTTCTAAGACTGGGAAAACTGAGTGACTGGTGTAGCTGTACATAGGTACTCTCTTCTTACAAGCCTTTTATAAATCTAAAATCGAAAAATCAAAATTGTTCTTATTTTTTCCTTTTTTTTTTTTTCCTAAATCCCATTTGTTTTTTTTGGTGTTTCAAGACAGGGTTTCTCTGTGTAACAGCTCAGGCTGTCCTGGAACTTGCTTTATACAAAAATTGTTCTTTAAAATTAAAAAAAAAAGTGATAATTTGTTGCAGAATATTCCTGTATACTCTGTGAAATGTACTGCTGTGAGTAGTACAATAAAAAGCTGAACAGCCAATAGCTAGGCAGGAGGTACAGGTGCGACTTCAGAACAGAGGGAGCTCTGGTAAGAAGAAGGCAGAGTCACCAACCAGATTGGAGGAAGCAGCATGGGCAGTACAGATGAGGTAATGAGCCATGTGACACAATGTAGATCAAAATAAACGGGTTAAATTAAGTTATAAGAGCTAGTGCGACAAGCCTAAGCTAAGGCTGAGCTTTCATAATTAATAAACAGTCTCTGTGTCATTATTTAGGAGCTGGGAGTCCTGACGAGAAAGTTTGTCTACAAAAATTCTCTTGGCAAAATTATTCAAAGAAGAAAAGAAAAACAAGATTATCAGGAAGAGATTTAGAAAAAATGTAATCTTATACCATAAACACCATCACCAAATGTTGAAATGGAGAATGACAGTTACATACAAACAATTTTCCAAAAGCACTCAGAGAATAAGTCATAAAAATGTAGAAATTAATAATTAAAAAGATTAACCAGATGGAGGAGCCGTTCAACTTTTATCCCTGTCATTGAAAGTGGCTGTAGAACTTGTGCATAAAGAAAAGACGGGAGATATTAAGATGCAACTCTAGCTTCCTCTCCCACCTAATTTAAGAGCTCAGAAGAAAATGCTTGAGCAGTCTGAGAAGTCTGCATGGCAGCTCTTCTTAGAACTGAAAGAGAACTTACCCTTTAGGTTACAGGGCAAACCACTACCTGATAAGCAGAAAAGCAAGCAAACACAGAATCTTCTGTATTGACATAGGGTTTTTTTTTCAAGGAACCATATTGGGTTCTCATAGTGAAGAACCAAGAAAAATGTCCTCCTGGTTACAGCATGGAAAACTCTCAAGCCAGAGCCCAACTAAGTAAGAAGGAAATGGCAAGATCTAAACACTGGCCTTCCCATTTCAAATGAATTGGGTAGTGGGAGTTAACTGACATTGATGAAGGATGAATCCCAGAGGTCCAGACACAATACAGACAGCACCACTGATCAGTTAATTTAACTGGCATTTAGAGAATGCTGTGCCCAAACCTATGGTGGTGGCATACGCTTTTAATCCCAGCGCTCAGGAGGCAGAGGCAGGGTGATCTCTATGAGTTAGAGGCCAGCCTGATCTACAGAGTGAGTTCCAGGACAGCCAGAGCTACACAAAGAAACCCTATCTTGATTTAAAAAAATAATAGTAATTTTAAAAAAGGAAAGGAAAAAGATTGCTGTACCCAGCAAGCAAAGAATTCACATTCCTCTCAAGCTCATACATATATGCACCAAGACAGATCATATATGGGGCCAAAAAAGTACATGTTGTCAAACTTAAAAGAATAAAAATGACACAAAATATATTCTCAGACCACAGAAGAAATAAATCTGAAACTATAACTGAAGGTTATGAGAAAGAAATCCCAAAATACTAAAGAAGTTTCTTAAAAATATATTTCTAAATAACATATGATAAGAAATTCCTATGGGAAAATATTAAACGTCTTAAACTAATAAAAATGAAAATATAATTTGTCAAAATCTATGGGATGAGTTTGCACATGTAGTTTAGTGGTAGAATACATTTAGAGGGAAGGTGGGGAAGACGGGAGGGAAGGAAAGAGAAAAAAAAGGAAAAAGACAAAAGAGAGACTTAAGAGTTCAATTTAATCAGTTACAGTTGTACATGCCTAGAATTCCAGCTACTTAGGAGGCTGAAACAAGAGAATTATTTGAGCACTGGTGTTACAAAGGCCATAAATTAGACCCTACCAGGCAATGAGGATGGGGTACCAACCCTAAAGGGTTCCCTTGCTGACAATCACTTGCTGACTACAGCTGTGAAGATACCCTGGTTCCTGGAAAACCACAGGCAGACAACCTGAAGCTGTTTGGTAGCTTATATTTACTTCCCTACAGTTCTCCTCCCCTTTGCAAAGTCTGTGTGAGTGTGTGTGTGTGTGTGTGTGTGTGTGTGTGTGTGTAAATGTGCACTTGAGCACAGGTGCCCACAGAAGCCAGGAGAGGGTATCTAATGCCCTGGAGCTCGTGTTACAGGCAGTTGTGAGTCTGTCCTTAATCCTTCCCCAAAGGAATCTTTTAAACCATGAGCAAAAGCCTGTAGGAGGCAACCTACCTTAGAACCTACCTACCCTAGGACCTACCCTAGGAACCCTAATTTTGGTGAGAGCTGAAGCGAGCATCTAGTCTTTACACACCTATCTCTCCTCTGCTGCTTGAAAATTTTTCCTCTTCTGCAATCCCCCATGATCTGCAGGTTTCATTTGTGGAAGTTGTGAGCCAGGAAGCTGTTGCTAGCCTCTGGCACTGAGGTCTGTGACTGGTTCTCCTGATTTGTCCACACCTTTGCACCAAAGTGTCAAGACTAGACTTCATCAAATTCAGGATCACCTATATGGTCTCATTCAGAGACGGCCCAGTCAACATGACAAGACCCTGTCTCAAAAAAAAAAAAACAAAAAACAAAGGGGAACACAATGCTGAGTGAGAGTGTACCTCAATGGTGTAACACTTGCTTACCATGGGGAAGCCTGGGGTTTTATGCCCAACACTTCAAACACAAACACCATACAGTCTATGGATGCAGCAAAAGGGATGCTAACCTGCAGATTTATAGCACTGAAAATATACGTAAGATAGAAGCTTTAAAATCAATCTGTTAAGCTTTCACCTTAACAAATGAAGAAGAGAGTCCACCAGGGAGATGCCTGACCAGAGAAAGGCTCTTGCCACTAAGCCTGATGACCTACATTCCATCCGTCCCTGGTCAACTTAGTGGAACCAACTTCTGCAAGTTGTCCTATGACCTCCTCAAAGTGCACCAGGGCATGTGTACCTTGAGTGTGCACACATGCAAGTGCATACACATACACACACACACACACACACACACACACACACACACACACACACAGGAAAAAGAAAAGATTTGATGGAAAGCAATGAGCAATACAGGCCGCCTAACACAAGAAGATACCAGCTTTTGAGCATAAAACCAATGACATCAAAAATAGAAATCTGAGAAAAATTAATAAATCACAAAAGCTAGTTCTTATGAAATATCAATAACATTAGAAAATCTCTAAGCTAGACTGACCAAGACAAAATAGAGAAAACACATCCTGCTTATATCCCAATCCAAAGATACTATGAATAACGATAACATGGACACTGCAAGGCCAACAACAAAATGTTATATACAATGTGGCTGAACCTCAAATGTTCAACCTACTAGTTGACTGAGGAAACCTACCAAAGTCTGAACACACACACAAATTAGCCTTCCAAAATGGAAAGAACCAAGCCCGGCCCAGCCAGGTTAACTGGAGAATTCTACAAACACATAAGTAAGAAATCATAGCAACAGTTTAAAATCTCTCCTAGAAATAAATGTAAAAGGAATACTTCCTAGCATATTCTATGAAATTTGCTTCAGTTTAATACCAAGGTTATATCTATACATTAATAGAAAGAGAAATTACATGAGTATAGATGTAGATAGAGTTTTCCTGCCTGGCCCACGGTCAGGACAAATCTCTGTCACCTGCCAGTCCCACAGCCGCTCAGACCCAACCAAGTAAACACAGAGACTTATATTGCTTACAAACTGTATGGCCGTGGCAGGCTTCTTGCTAACTGTTCTTATATCTTAAATTAATCCATTTCTATAAATCTATACCTTGACACATGGCTCGTGGCTTACCGGCATCTTTACATGCTGTTTGTCATGGCGGCGGCTGGCAGTGACTCCCTCCGCCTTCCTGTTCTTTTAATTCTCTCTGTTAGTCCCGCCTATACTTCCTGCCTAGCCACTGGCCAATCAGTGTTTTATTAGCAACACATTTGCCATACAGAACATCCCACAGCATATAGACCTTTGACATTAATGCAAAAATTCATCATCAAAATATTAGATACTTGAGTCTTAAAAAGAAAAAAAAGAAAAACCAAAAATAAAAAAATATTAGACATTAAGATAAAAAATCAATGCAGACTTCACTTTTATGTGAAAATTTGCAAACAGTCACCACTGTTATGCAAGGTGCCACACTCCTGTAGTCCAAGGACTTGGGAGACTGAGGCAGGAGGCTCCTGAGGCTAGGCTGGACTGCACAGTGCAACTGTGTCATAGAAGGAAAGAACAAATAGGAGAGGCAGAGGTGAAAAGAAGGAGGGGCCAGTAGATATAACACAGTATGAAAGCATGAGACTTCTACAAGACAGCAGGTGAAAATTGATTTCAGAATCAACAACACCATAATCAATGGAAAACTGAAAAACTGAACTTAATTAAATTCTTTGCTGCTTTGTAAAAGATACTGTAAAGAGAATTTAAAAAAAAAACAGTCTATGAGAAAATATTTGGAAAGCACACATTTGAAAAAAAGACATAATAAAATATACAATGTGCTCTTAAAATTCAAAACCCCAGTGCTTGGCAAAAGAAATTTCTGGTCAAGGCAGTCCAAGAGACCTTGAAAGAACATAGGTTATTGCCATTATTATGTCTCTGACAGTGCATATGTCCAAAAATGAGCTCAAGCTATAGAAGGATTTCTAGTGGTTAGATAAAAGCCAGCATTCCTCTAGAACTTATGAAACATGTTGGGTTCCTGTCTCCAAAAGGAGTCATTGCCCTTGCTTCTGGCAGAAGGGACAAAGGGCTCTCCACCGACATGTGCCTGTGGTTGTGTATTAAAGCCGATGCCGGCCGCCAGGCTCCCGTAGTCCCTATTTCAAAGCACCCACACTAGCCTGCTGGCTCTACTCCACTCAGCTATCCCCCAGGCGGTTCCAGATCCTAGGCTCTCTTTATAATGGGAAGGTTTCCACCTGGCTACTCCCTCTATTCTTTCTAGCTATTTCCTTCTCTTCCAATGCTTTCCTAGGCCTGGTCATGTCCAGTCTGCTTCCTTTTCTCTCTGCTCTGGATTCTCCCTGATGCCTCTGAATATTTTCTCTCTTATCCACAATAAAAAAAAAAAAAAAA
>CABHPP010139209.1:0-40769 GCA_902168425.1 Peromyscus attwateri | reverse complement strand
GGTTTTTCGAGACAGGGTTTCTCTGTGTAGCTTTGCGCCTTTCCTGGAGCTCACTTGGTAGCCCAGGCTGGCCTCGAACTCACAGAGATCCGCCTGGCTCTGCCTCCCAAGTGCTGGGATTAAAGGCGTGCGCCACCAACGCCCGGCTTGGAATTTTCTTAATGTAGGTGTATGAGCATAAGGAAATGGGGAAAGCCATTTCCAGGAAGAGTTCTTGTGCTGGGCCTCGCAGCACCCTCTCTTGAGAGTCAGGCCTTGAGTTTTGGGGTTCAGGGTCCTGACTTGATGCACACTTGGAAGTTAGGGACAGGTGCTGGGGATAAGGTTTGTGCTCCTGTACTGGGGGATCCTGTATTGGAGACCCTTCCGAGAGGGGCAGCTGCATTCTCATCCATTCTGCTAGTGTTTTCAAGTGAAGTAGAGCAGAGGAAATTTAAAGTGTTTGGACCTAAATTCACCAGTGGTGGCTTCCTTAAGGTTGGGGTCTTGTGGGTGTTGCCTTCCACCCTGTAGCTTTTGTTGACACCTGATGTGAGGAATGTGTGTGTGTGCTCACTAGAGCCTTCTGGGCATGCAGTGTCCGCTTGGGTGGGTCTAGTCTTGCGTGTAAGGAAAAACTGGATGACAGCTGTCTTTAGGAGTCCTGATCTCTTGCTTCCTGCCGCCAACCCTCCCGACCCACAATAGATGCAACGAGGAGACGCGCCTTCGCCCTGGTCTCTCAAGCCTACACCTCCATAGTCGCCGATGACTTCGCAGCCTTTGTCGGGCTTCCTGTGGAGGAAGCGGTGAAAGGTACTGGAGCTTGTTGTTCCTTCCGGGGACCAGAAGTTGCAGAAATCATAGGTTCGATGTTGTTCCTCTGGAGCTCCAGGAGAAGGGTTTTGGAATTTAGGTGGTGGGTTTTCTTTAGGAAGTGATACAAAACCCGCACCACACGGCACCTCCATGTGGCACCTGTGCCAAGCACAGGAGTGTCCCTGTGGCAGCTGTGCAGACTTTAGAAAGCACTCCTCGACTGCCTGAAGTGCCTAGGTACCTCCTCAGGAAGAGTCCTGTCTCCACACTGCATTTTAGTTCTTTCCCCAGTGCCTTGGCTGTCCCCAAGTGCCTGTAGCTACTCTTAACCTGCTTACTGGAACAACACTGCATGTGCTTGGTTACATTGGTCCCCAGTGATTGACAGCTTTGATTCTCCAACTGAGATGAGAGGCCATCACATGTCGTTTATTAGTCTTAAGTTCCCGGAGCCTAGAAACAACTTCAGGCTCACAAGACAGCGGGGGGGCTGGAAGCTGTGGTGTGGGTGGCAGTGTTTTGTTTCGTGGGCAGTTGGTTGTGGTATGGGGCTCTCGCACCTGCATTATTAGTCATTATTGCTACAGAATGCTACGAGGGGCAGCCTAGAAGTTTCTTCTGTCTGTTTGGAATTAGACTAATTAGGTCACAACTACAGAAGACTAAGCATTTGTCAGTGATTATACTAGCCCCAGACTGAAGTGAGGCTTTCAGTATGTTCAGGATATTTCAAAAATAAGTTGATACGACCCCGTAGTGACCTTCTAGTAACTACATAACACCTGAGTACGGCATGTAGTGCAGTGCCGGAGTGGCAGTGTGGGTCAGGCGGGCACGTGTGCTCTCCTCCATCTGTGTGTGAACTCTGCACTTTCAGGTGTGTTGGAACAAGGATGGCAAGCCGACTCTGCCACAAGAATGGTTCTTCCCAGGAAGCCAGGTAGGTGGGTCCTCAGAGACAAATGACGTCAGAGCAGAGTGACGTTGAAGGTCACCTACTTGAGACTTTCCCTTCTGGTCAGTCTTCTGCCCTGCCCTGGTGTTTCAGTCTGCATCCTGCCCTTCATCTCACCTCAGGAGAAAACCCTGTTCATTCTTGTGTGCCTTTTCCTCCTGAGTACAGGAGTGTCCTTTTCCGGGGAGTCTTTAGAACTGGGTGTCCCACCCTCATAATCCTCCTGCATCAGCCCTACTTCCCTTCACCCGCCCTGGGCACCTGGTGTTTAGACAGAAGTCAGTGCACAGCCCCAGGTTGTAGATTCAGGGAGACTGAAGACAAAGTGTCTAAGATGGTCACAGTCCTCGCTCCATCTGAGACCGAGTGTTTGTAGTGGGTGAGGTGAGCATCACAGTCCTGGCGTGACTTCTGTTGGTCGTCTCTAACTGTCTTTCTCTTTTTTCTTTAGCCTCAGGAGCCCTGGATGTTTCCTTGAACCGGTTTATTCCCTTATCAGGTTCGTGTTTCACATGGGCATTTTAAGTGTTGCATCGTTTGCTGATGGGTTTTCTATAGTGTGTAGAGGGAAATTCTGCAGATGTGTGGGGACACATGGCTACAGGAAGGAAACCACAGGCTTCCATGTAGCTAAGCTGGAGTGGTGGCACCTGATAGCCCAGCCCAGAACTACCTGCCATCATGCCAGGGCTTCTTGGGGTTCTGGAATGTCCTCAAAAGGCTCCACAGCCTGGTGTGCCAAAGTCAACGTTAGCATGTAAATCCTGAGGTTGGCTCCTTGTTCCTGTACTGTTGTTGCATGTTGACAGTGCAGTGTTCCGCCTGGACCAGACACGTGAGGTGCACGTGGGAGCTGTTCTTTACCCTGTTCCCACGGTGGGGCTGTCCAGGCAGAGCTGTGGTCTGAAGAGATGCTGCACAGGAGACATGTTTGAGTCTTTACATAGCCTGCCGCAGCAACAGCGCTTACTCTGAGGCATGTCCATTTGAGACAACCAGGCTGATAAAATGGAGACTTCTTGTCTGAAGCAAAACCATCCAGGCCTCTGGCAGGCATGATTTTTGTCTAAAACCAGGTAGCACAAGAAAGTTCTCGTGTTCAAGTCCTCCACAGGCTAGTGGCAGGCTAGGTGCTCTGCCCTACCACTGGCTGACTTAGAGTGTGCTTCCCTCACTGTCATACAGAGCCTGCCCCAGTTCCGCCGATCCCCAACGAGCAGCAGCTCGCCAGGCTGACCGACTACGTGGCTTTCCTGGAAAACTGATAGATCACTCTGAGTTCAAGGTCCACCTTCAGACCCTGTCACTGGCGAACAGATGTGGAGTTTTATTCTGAGCTCACTGAACAGGGTGAGCACCTCGATGTCCTTTGGGTGTGATAAAATGCACATAGAAGATGGAGCGGATTGTAGTGTCCTCCTCAGACGCTGCTGACTGTCCTCCGCGCAGTCCTGGTTGGGGCCGTCAGGATTATGCAGCCAGCCTCGATGACTGGACTCTGAACACAAGCTGTCCTGCTTCAGGTAGCAGCAGAGAGGGCGCTGGGGCACACACCACACTCCTGGATACCACTGGCCTCTACTGTAGTGATGTGCTTGCGGTTTGAGGAGGACTGTCCCCAGGCAGTGCCCAACCCACATTGTCACTCGCACTCTGGAGAATGTGCTCTTTCTTCCCACCCCAGAACAAGGAATCACTGATGTAGACTCAAAGAGCTGAGGGTGGTGAGACCATCTCCTGGTGAGGAGCTCGTCAGTGCCACATTTTTTCCCAGTATGTGCAAGCATCCATTGCATGAGGTGGACAGTGGACAGGGAGATCGCAGCGTTTGTGTTCTGTGAAACTCAAGTGCTGATGTCTCCTTTCAGAAGAGGGGAAGGGGCCTGAGTGCTGTGTGTGCTGAAGGAAGCTCCCGAGCTAGGGGACAGCCCATGCCGCCCTCCTGCTGCGAGTCCCCATCCTGTGTAGAAATGCTGGCTGCATCTATGTTTGTTCCTGTATGACAGCCCTTGATGATTTGAGGTGGTTGATACAGCCCTGGTTCATTTAGTCTGCATTTGTTCAATAAATATTTAATTGAATTCTTAAAAACTGTTTCATCTAAAGCTGTTTCTAGAAATTCCACAGTTTGGTGTTAACTGTGAGCACATTTATAACTTTGTTCTTGTCTCAAAAATATTTTTTTAAGAGTTAAAACCTTTTTCCTTTTTTTAGTATTTGGGAATTTCACACATGCATATAATGTGTTTACTTCAGATTCATCCTCTTTTCCCTCTGATTCTTCCCCTAGAGCAGTGGTTCTCAGCCTTCCTAATACTGCGACCCTTTTATACAGTTCCTCCTGTTGTGGTGACCCCCAGCCATAAAATTAATTTTGTTGCTACCTCATAATTGTAATTTTGCTACTGTTATGAATCGTAATATAAATACCTGGCATTTCCAATGTCCTTAGGTAACCCTTGTGAAAGGGTCATTTGAACCCCAGAGTCCACACCCCACAGATTGAGAACCACTGCCCTAGAATTTCTTAATTAAAAAGAAACTACCTCGCTTGTGACTCTGGTGAGTTACATAATTCCTGTTTTCATTGGTTCTCTAAAAATCATTTTGGAAATACAACTTTTTAAAATCATTTGGAAATATTTTTTAAATTTCCATTTTATTTAACCCAGGGAAATCAAGTTAAAATGTTGAACAGTTGAGGAAGTGAAGACGGCGGAAGTCAGCGTGTTGAGAGTAAGGGTAGTAATACCAGCGGTGTAGACACCAGGTACAAAGTAAATGGCTGGCTGGCTGGCTCCTGTTTGTAATAGCACATGGGGTAGACCCAGATGTGTCCTCGTTGGGCTTGGTGACTTGACGGAGTTTGTGGAGCGACTGAGGCCATGAGTGGAGTGGGGAGATCTCACGCTGAGCATGCGTGGAGTGAATGGGAGCACATCTCAGGCTGCACGTGTCCTTACCTGCTGGGAGAGGCCGTGAACTGCTACTGCACAGGAAAGAGTCCTCTCAGGTGACTGCATTGCCAGTGCTTTCATAGTTTACAGAGCCGTCTTTCATGTTCATAGAATAAAATCAGCAATCAGTCACGTTTCTGGAGGCAAGCCATCTTAAATCTGGCTTGGAAATGCCTCATTTTTCTTGGTAAATAGTATTTCCTCCCTCCTCCCACCTGACAAGGCCCAGAGTGAGCAAGGACCTCGCTGCTAGGCGGCACGGGCACCAACTGGAGGAGAGACTACTTGTGGAGTTGGCACCGGTGTAGAAGGTCAGCCTGCAGATTGCTGCCTGGCACAGAACGGGCATGAAGACAGGCTCAGCAAGTGCTGTGGGTGCCAACCTAGTAGGACCCCTGTGCCAGAAACCAGCCATTTGTGTAGGAATAGTTGTCCATGAGCTTAAACATTTCAAGTTTATAATCCTACCCACACTGTGTGAGTATGAGAAGGGCAAGACATTTGGTTCCCCTTCCCTCCTGTTGATCAGCTTTGAGAATAATAGTCATCCATCAACGGTCTACCGAGCAGCAGAATGAGCCTGACGGTGCTGGGCTGGCTGAGGGAGGAAGAACTCAGCCTCAGAAACCAGAGTGCCGGTCATACAGCCTCTTAAGACCACAGGGTGCCACACAGGACTGAGCCTGAAGTGTGTCAGGCATACCTGTGCCTTCCTCTGCCCGGGCTGCACCAGGGTCACCAACGCACCCTGCTGCCCCTGGGGGTACAGGCAAACCTGGGTAAGGGAGAGCCCCTTGGGCGGTGCTTCAGCCCCCGGGACTGATGGTCAGTAAAGACACGTGTGTCTTGGGGGCAAACAAGGCTGTGTGTGTGTTCTGTACTTTGAAAAACAACCCCAGCAAGGTTGAGTTTCCTTCAGTAACCAGCTCTGCAGTCCGTTTGGTTTCTTCCTCCTTCCTGGTTTTAGTCTCCATGTTCTCCTCCTCTTGTCCGCTGAGCTCACATGTGCTTGGACCTCACCTTCTCTCCTTGTGGTGAGGCGCTTCAAATCGGACTCGGGGTCAGACTGAAAGCACCCGAACCACATTTTCTCTCCATGGTCACAGTGGGTCGAGCAGTCTAATGTGAGGTGAAGTAAGCTTCCAGCATCAGCTGTCAAGGTTTCTTTTCCAAAGTACTTGTGTGTGCGTGTTTAATCAACACTTTGACCTGCTCGTTTACAGAAGATCAGCATTAGTGGAATAAGCTAAGCACTACTGAAAAACAGCCAGTTCTAGAACGTGGGGACTCACTGGACAGAGTTCTTGTTTCAGTCTTGTTGCTGAGATAAAACGCCCTGACAAAAAGTAGCACAGGGAGAAAAAGGGTTTATTTAGCTCACAGTTTCAGGCCCATCACTGGGGGGAAGTCAAGGCTGCAGGAGCTTGAAGCAGCTGTCACAGCCACAGCCAAGAGTAGACAGAGGCCGGGCGGTGGTGGTGCACGCCTTTAATCCCAGCACTTGGGAGGCAGAGCCAGGTGGCTCTCTGTGAGTTCGAGGCCAGCCTGGTCTACAGAGCAAGTTCCAGGACAGGCACCAAAACTATATAGAGAAACCCTGTTTCCAAAAAACAAAAAAAGAGTAGACAGAGAAAGAATGCATGTATGCTTAGTGCTCGGCTAGCTTTCTCTACTCTTACACAGTCCAGGACCCAAACCAGGGAATGGTGCTGCCCACCTTCAAAGCAGGTCTTCCCACGTCAACTAAGGCCATCGAACAGTACCATGTTGGTACTCTTCCCAGGTGGTTGTAGCTTGTGTCCAGTCACCTAACTGACAGCTCCACTACTTGTCAATCTGACACACAACCATCATTTTAAAACCATAACCTTCCATCCCCTCCCCTCAAAGTCTCATGTTTTATTTTTCCATAGTACACAATACAGTCCAACTTTTAAAGTCCCCAAAGTCTTTAAAAATTCCAACCTTTTAAAAAGTCCAAAGTCTCTTAACTGAGCTATATAATAGAAAGTTATATGCAAACAGTGGTGTCCCAAAAGGAAAGAGAGAGTGTTGCAAGAACAGTCACATCAAATCAAAGCCCAAACCAGCAGCTCCAGTGCCAGCACCTAGGACTGGTAATGTAATCTGGGCCAAAGGCCATGGGTCTTCCCATTTCCCCATTCTGTCTCCTCAGCACACATAGCTTCTCTCCCAGGCTCAGGCAGACCCCATTTCACATCTACAGCTCTTCTTGTCTCGTGGTCCCGGCATCTCCAGTATCCTGGAGTCTCCATAGCAACTGAACCTTCACCATCACAGCTTCAGGCAGTGGCTTCTCAGGGCCTCTCCACACCTACCGCAGGATGCCTGGCCTCATGGACGAGGCTTATTCTTTTGGGCCACCAACCAGCTCCCAAATCATGACACCAGAGACTTAGAATGCTCGGCCTCGCTTAGGCACGTTTCTTGCTAGCTCTATTAACTTAAACTGTTTATCTACCTTTTGCCTCAGGGCTTATTACCTTTCTTCTGTGTCTTACTTTCTCTGCTTCTCTATGTCTGTCTGTCTGGTGTCTGCCTGGCTTCTTGCCCCAGGCATGTCCCTCCTTTCCTCCTCCTCGTTCTTTCTTTCTTTCTCTTTCTAGATTTCTCCTATTCTCTGCCCACCAGCCCCGCCTATCCTTTCTCTTGCCTGGCTATTGGCTGTTCAGCTTTTTATTAGACCAGTCAGGTGCCTTAGGCAGGCAAGGTGAAACATATGCAACAGCTTTATATAATTAAACAAATGCAGCATAAACGAATGTAACACAAGTTCACACAGTTAAAGTAATATTGTTCAGCATAAGCAAATGTAACACATCTTTGCCTAGTTAAGATAATATTCTGCAACAGCCTCAGCTGTTCTCCATGACTCCCCCAGTCTTACATCTTTACATTCAAAACTAGAATCTTGCAGATGACCCAGCACTGCTGGGCTCTGCTGCCAGTCTGAGACGTAGCCTGGGCCCCTTAGACCACAGCTGGATAAGCTGTGCCGACTGAGGAGGCACCTTCCTCTGGCCCTGCTGAGGGCAGGCAGGCAGCTTCTCTGCAGTGATGCTCATCTCTGTCTGTTACAGTTGCTGCCTCAACACCAGCCCAAACATCATCCTGCTTAGATATTTCCTCTACCAACCAGCCAGTCCATCATCTTTAGGTTCAGCTTCTTTCAGTTTCTCAGGACACGGACAGAATGAATTCAGATTCTTGGCCAAAATACCACACGGATGGCCCCCACCCAGTACTGCTGGAGTCTGTTCCCCACTGAGACCTTAAGCCAGACCTCTGCTGCTCACGTTTCCTTCAGCCTTACTGTCTTCCAAGCTCCCCCAGAGCTCCCCATCGAGCTGTGCTCCCGCCTTTCGATCATTTTTCCAGTCCAACATGCCATACACTCGCATTCTTCCCCAGACAGCTGCCTTTAAGAGCCACGAGGTCATGGCTCGGCAGTGACTCCACTTCTTCAGTCCCAATGTCTGCCCTAGTTTTATTCTGTAGCTTTGAAAAAAATTAACAGCCTAGGGGAGAAATGGCCTATTTTAGCTCACAATTCCAAGTTCGTTATTATAGGAGGTAGAGGCAGGAACTTGAAGCAGCTAGTCAAGACCACAGTCAAGAGTGAGAGAATGAATTGATGGAAGTTTAATATTCAGCTAACTTTCTCTACCCATACAGTCCAGGGCCCCAAACCAAGGGATGGTGCCACCCATTTCCAGGCAGGGTCTCCCACGTCAAGTAAGGTAATCAAGACAGTCCCCATAGGCCAACCTGATCTAGACAGTTGAGACTCTTCTCGGGTGATTCTAGCTTGTGTTGACTTGACAACACTCACTGCAGACAGGTTGGTGGGTTTCCTTCTGAAATTAAAGACATAGTAGAGGTGCTGTTAAGTACATGATGTCTCTGCTCCACGGTTGAAGCACCTAAAGGCCCGCTCACATGTGTTCCAAGCAGCTGAGTCTGTAATGTTTAAAGCCGCTGGCCCTAAGGCATTGCCTAAAGCAAGAGCCGTAGTCAAGAGAGATCTACAAAGATGACGCATTTGCTCATCCTGGGCAGTGAGCCCGGCTGGACAGCCTTCTCAAAGTCTGTGGGATTGGGCTCCTTCGGGAGGAGGAGGAGACAGAATGGGAACTGGAAAGGGCTAACCTGCAAAGTGGCCCTGTAAGACTCGATAGTGAGAACCAATGCTAAGCAACCCATTGCCCGGGAATTCCGTGCTGTATGGGAGAGGGGGGTGTCTGTAAGCCAGTGGTAGAACTTAGGAAAAGTGCAAGTGGACATCAGGCCAGCACAGTGCTAAATGAAGCAATGAAGGAAAAGGGTGGTGGGCATGGACGTGTCTGAGATGCAGTGGACTCTGGTCATGCACACTTTCTGATTCCAAAGAGGAGAAAATACAGCAGGAAAATAAATGCTTTGAAGTCCTGGCCCAGAATATTCCATACTGATCTGGAGAAAGCAAACCATCAATTCTGAAAGCTCAGACACACCCCACAGAGTAAGTGCAAAGAATCTACACCAGGAAACACCAACTGCAGAAGAGCAAAGGCCGTATATTAAAGAGCAGCAGCCGAAGTCGGGGCATTATCCTGAGAACAGCGGCAGGAAAGCTTCGTAGATGATGAAATGGTATTTGTATAGTTGAAGGATACAAATCCTGGCCATTATTTCCTTCTCTGTGTTGTTACTTTTAAAAGATGTAAAAAGATACACCAGAAAGCAGGCACTGCTTTGGTAATATAAAAATAGAGCAGGGAGTGGTGGCTCCTGGGTTAGCCCAGCCCTTGGGGGGATGATACAGGAGGAGTTCAAGTCTGCCTTAGCTTCATTCCTGTTGCTGTGATAAAAGAGCCTAGCCAAAAGCAACTTACAGGGAGAGGTTGGCTTTACCTGTCAACTTGATACAACCTAGAATCACCCAGAAAGTTTCAGCCAAGGAATTACCTAGTTTATTTTAACTTCCAATTCTCGGTTGCAGGCTGTCATTGCAGGGATGTCACAGAGGCAGGAGCCTGAGACTACGAGTCATCACATCCACAATGAGAAGGGAGAAATGAATGCACCCATACTCCCTCCTTGCTGATAGCTAGCTTTCTTCGTTCTTACAGAGGTCGGGCCTAGGGAATGGTGCTGCTCACATGGACTAGTTCTTCCTACATCAGTTAGTAATCAATTGTGATAGTGATCCCTCCAGAGTCAGTTGCTTACTAAAAAGATGCCCAGATACATCCAGAAGAGATAGCCAAACACAACAGGTATGCAAATCACAACACAGAAACACACACACAAGCATGAAAAAGACAGACAAACGTGATGCTTCCAATAGATCACAATTCTTCCATCAGCGAATCCAGGGATACTGGAATGGTAAGTGCTGGGAAAGGAATTCAAAAGTAAATAAGCCGGGCGGTGGTGGTGCACGCCTTTAATCCCAGCACTCGGGAGGCAGAGGCAGGCGGATCTCTGTGAGTTCGAGGCCAGCCTGGGCTACCAAGTAGGTTCCAGGAAAGGCGCAAAGCTACACAGAGAAACCCTGTCTCGAAAAACCAAAAAAAAAAAGTAAATAAAATAAAAACAACGGCTTCAAAGGGGAAGGAGACACAAATGAATGAGGAAAGTAAGGGAGTCAAGAAGGAGATATGAACCCAGCAGCATGGGAGAGAAAGTCAGCAAGGAACAGCTTGAGAAACACCAACCAGAAATGTTGAGAAGAAAACTTAAAACAGGGCAAACCACCACTGATGGATACAGTCAGGCGGAGTAAATACCAGGAGGAAGAGACAGACAGGCTTGAGTAAATGTAACCTTCAGACATCAAATAAAACAACACCTAAGAACCATGATACATGATCAAGAGACCGAACTTACAGATGTTTTAAATAATTTGGCCATTTGTATTTCTTTTAAGAACTGACAAATTCATTTTCCCAATTGTTGATTGGATTTTGTTTTAGTAATCTTTCAGAAATAGATATCTCCTCCATCCGGCATGTAGATATAGGGAGATCTCCCCATCTGGCTTGTAGAGATAGATCTCCCCCATCCAGTATGTGGACATAGAGAGATATCTCCTGTCCAGCATGTAGAGATAGATCTCCCCATCCAGTGTGTGGACATAGAGAGATATCCCCATCCGGCGTGTGGCAGGAAAAGACTCATCTCCACTCTGTAGCTGTCTCTTCACTGTTGACTCTTTCCTTTGCTGCACTGGTTTACTCTGTCTGCTATAATCTCGTTTGCCAGTTCTTGCTATTTCCTGAGATGCTGGGAGTTTCCCAGAATGCCATTGCCTATGCCTACATCTTTAAGCTCGTGAACCCACAGTTTTAGCTGGAAGTTTCAATTCCTCTTTCTTCATAAGTAATATTTGACAGAAAACCAGCAAGACTCAGCAGGCCTGAGCAACTGAGTGCTCAGGACCATGAAGAAAGTGTCCAGTCACTTAGAAGGTTTAAAGTCACAAACCACAGTGTTCCGTGACCACAACAGGATCAAATTAGGAACCAGTGGCAGAAAGTGTGGAGACTCTCCATGAATTCAGTCATTTTTAAATGCACTGTTAAGTAAAGAAGAAATCAGAAAGGAAACACCTTTGAATGAATGACAATCAATGCATACTTTACATATCTGTGGATTATAACTCCCCTCAGAGCTAGTTTTGTATTTTTGATGTTTAAACAGGGCACTTAAGCTTCCACCTCAGTAGTTTAGACACAGAGCAAATCAAGGCTCACACACACACACACACACACACACACACACACACACACACACACAATGAAAACAGAAAGGCATGAGATAGCAGAGGCACAATGATAGACAGAGTTAGTGAAACCAAAGGCTTTGTCTTTAAAAGGAGTTGGGGCTCCTCAGAGAAATCCTGACGCCAGCTCCAGTGGTAGAGAACAGCTTGGGACATTGTGAACGTGCTGTGCCAGGAAGTGACGAGGAGGCCAGAGAGTAGGCCACCCGCCAAAGGGCCAGGAGCCAGCTTCACACCGCAGTAAATAATGGTCGTTAAAAAGTACAAGCTATTAAAGAAGCCACAGTTCTCTCCTGATACGTCAGGCAGCAGGAGTGAAGGGCCATTCCAGCTCGGATGTGGAGGGACTGATACACGTGGACTGTCTCCACTCAGAAACAACTGTGCCTTGGATGCTCCATACCCCTCAGAGGCCCCTGTACTGAGGCTTGGCCCCAGGTGGTGCAGGCTCATAGACTCTAAGAGATGGGGCCTTGTGGGAGGTCATCAGGGCGTGCCCTCAGAAAGTACTTGTGTAAGATCTCCTGGGCCTTGTGAGACCCTTGAGTCATGCCAGGAGCCAGCTGTCTTTGTCTCTGTCCAGTATGTGACTGAGCATCCATGCACCTCTGACATGATGCTCTGCCATCCACCCACCTGCAGAGCCACAGACGGAAGTTCAGAAGCCGCGAGCTGAGCAAACTCCTGATGACGTCGGGTACCTCCGGCTCGTCACTATGGGGAAGCTGTTAAAAGGGATGGAGGTGAGGCTCAGTTGTGGAGATCCATGAGTGGATGGAAGCCTGGGAACTGGGACTTTCCAGGTCCAAGCCTCCTCCCCACAGATAATCCCACATGCACGTAGACGAGCCCTGGAGAGGCCGAGACTGTCAGCACTGTAGTTGGGTCACCTTTAAGGTGGCACATGGGCCTCCAGATGTGAAATGAAGAGATCACGCTGGTGTTGGGGCATTTGTGGCAAGTGTGAACCATGTGTTAATGATGGAGCACACAAGAAAGATCCAGGATGGAGGACACGTTTGCGAAGGAACTGTCTTTTCCTCTGACTCATGGTGAGAGATGAAGACAGATCAGAAGCAGATGCAGTTAAAATGAAGCTGAGACAGCCCAGCAACTGGAAAGGCAAAGCCATGGCATGTTCTTAGGAAATGGGTGAAATCTGGGTAGACACTGCAGATGAGATCCACACAGCCAAATACAGCCTGCGAGCCAGCACTGGGCTGTCCAGTGTTTCACAAATAACATTTTTGGAACATAGCCACATCCATTTGTCCATGTGCTGGCTGTGGCTGAGTCCCAACTGCAAAGCCCAAGACTTGTGACAGAGAGCATGTACCCTGATGAGGCTGAAACATGTATTAATGAGACTCTGCATTGAAATGTCTTCCAGTCCGTGGGTTGGGCTATTTTTCATCAACATTAAATTTGCACATCTGATTGATTTTACTGTGGTTCTCATAGAGAATACTCTTCCTTTGAAAAGATAAACATTTAAAGAAGGATATGAGTGTACATACACACACACACACACACACGCGCACACACACACTCATTTGCTGAATATCAGTGATAAATACCTGTGATGTCTATATCAAATCAACTTAAAATAGAAGAATGACCTTAATACAAAACACCAAACCCTGAAACTTCTAAAAGAAAACCTGGGAAGCAGTTCAAGATACAGTAACAGGCAGCCACTCCTGAAGGTACGCATGAGGAAGCCAGAGGTCAACTTAGGATATCTGTCATTCCTCAGAACACTATCCACCTTGATTTTTGAGACAATGTTTCTTACTGGCCTGGAACTGGCCAGACAGCAAGCTTCAGAGATCCACCTGCCTCTACTTCCCCAGCCCTGGGATTACAAGTGCACACGGCCATGCCTAATTTTTACATGGGCTCTGACGTCCAAACTCGGGTCCCCAGCTCAGTAGCCAATAGCTCAGGAAATCCGAATAGATAGGTGGGATTATACCAAATTACAAAGGACGGGCACTGCCTTTTGCAGAAGTCTCTCTGCCACTGTGATGGTAGCATTGCCCGTTCCAAACTGGCACTCTGGGGTGGGGATGGGGAGGGTACTGCAGCTCAGCGAACAGCGTAGTGAGACCCTCCCCTCCAAGATGAAAAGCAACAACTAGACAAACCACACTCCGTGTGGAGCTGGGTCCCCAACAACAAGAATGGGGCTGACGGCAAAGCCCAGCCAGATGCTCTTCCCATAATCCCCAGGTTCTGTTTATGGGAGTTTTTGCATTCCTTGTTCTCTGGGTGAACTCTGAGTGACTACTTATCACTGATAAGAGGGCAGCTGTGAACTCAAGTCCATTCCCTGAGAGCCCAGCAACAGTCAGATAGGCTATTCACAAAATCACCCAGCTCGATGTCTTCCAAGGCTGGATAAAATAATCTCTAACACATGTCATAAAAGGATGGGGCGGGGATGTTTTCAAATACTGAACTGATTGTCCTGTGAAAGAATTCTGCTAATTCTTCAGAAGGCAAAATCAAAAGGGCTTAAAAGGCCGATTTAATCTTAACACCACAAAGAGCTTTCAAACTGTCTAGACCCCTGCTTTATGATGGCGGGAGGCCAACTTCATCTATGCTTTTAAGTTCTACAGAGGACATAGTAAGACTGTGTTCTGCACCTGAGTACTACATGTGACTAGTGCATGTGAGTGGTCAATAGTGTCTCAGATCTGGAGAGGTGCTGAAGTCAGAGTCACTGAAGTTGAGCTCCCTTCCCACGGATGAGCTCTTGGGAAGAATGTTCGTACTGGACTATATTACAGGTCCGCCCTCTTTGACCTCCTCTCCTCTTTCTTTAACAGCAGCAGGAAGGACAGGAGCTGGAAGGGCAGAGTCAGTTGGTAAAGCGCTTGTGCAAGCTTGAGGACCTGCTCGGTTTCCAGAGCCCGTGTGAAGAGGTAGGCATGGCGGTGTGCACTTGAAAATGCACCATTGGGGAAGTAGAGGCAGGTGGATCTCTGGTGCTTTCTGGTTGGCCAGTTCCAGGACAGTAAGAAATACTGTCTCAAGAATGACATCCCAGGTTGACCTCTGGCTTCCTCATGGAGAGACAGAGAGAGAGAGAGAGAGAGAGAGAGAGAGAGAGAGAGAGAGAGAGAGTGTTGTGGGTATTTCTCTGAGCCAAACAACTGCCATCTTTATCACATCATCTGGACTTGCTTACAAGACCCCACCATAGTGGAGCTTCTGGACTTTAGATGTTCCTGTTACAGAAAGAAGAGATGGGGAGAGTCATTGGACCCTCAACTGAGGTTCCAGCTGCAACACACCTGCCATTTGTATGTCACCGCTCTAGTCACACCTGCCCCTCCCAGCCATGTGTATGTTACTCTGCTCTTATTGCACATGGCCTCTTGATCTCAAGAGGTGCTAGAGTGTGGACTGTGAACAGTACACCGGAAGGGAAAACATGTATGCACCTGTGGGGAAGCCATCCTCTATGCTGGGTGAACATCCCAGGATGGCTGCTTTGGAATCACCCACACTGCTGTCAGCAACCCCTCACCCATGCTCCGTAAGTCTAATAAACTCATTGGTTCCCCAAGTTGGACTTCAGTGGAATCGTTCGTTGGTTTGTTACTGGGGTCTTAGACAGAGAGGGTAGATGTTTGTTAACCTCTCCCCAGGAATTCTCACTGCACACACAAGCACACACACACACAAGCACACACACACACACACACACACACACACACACATATATATATACACACACGCATACATGTATGCACATACATGAGAACTCTGGTGGTGATGGTTAATCTTCATTAGCAACTTGACTAACCTAGAATCACTGTACTGGCTGGTTTTGTGTGTCAACTTGACTAACCTAGAATCACTGTACTGGCTGGTTTTGTGTGTCAACTTGACTAACCTAGAATCACTGTACTAGCTAGTTTTGTGTGTCAACTTGACTAACCTAGAATCACTATACTGGCTGGTTTTGTGTGTCAACTTGACACAAGCTAGAGTCATCAGAGGAAGGAGCCTCAGTTGAAGAAATGCCTCCATGAGATACAGGTGTAAAGTCATTTTCTCATTTAGTGATCAGTGGGGAAGGGCCCAGCCAATAGTATGTGGTGCCATCCCTGGACTGCTGGTCCTGGATTCTATAAGAAAGCAGGCTGAACAAGCCATGGGAAGCAAGCCAATAAGCAGCATCCCTCCATGACCTCTGCATCAGCTCCTGCCTCTGGGATTCTGCCCTGTTTGAGTTCCTGTCCTGACTTCCTTCAGTGATGAACAGCAATGCTGAAGTGTAAGCCTAATAAACCCTTTGATCCCCAACTTGCCTTTTGGTCATAGTGTTTCATCATAGCAATAGAAACCCTGTGACAATCACCTAGGAGAACACTTCCGAGTGTGTCTGAGAGGATGTTTCCAGAGAGATTGAACTGAGGTGGAAGACCCATCTCAATTGTGCACAACATAATCCCATGGGCTGGGGTCTAAGACTGCATAAAACTTAAACAAGGAGAAAGTGAGCTGAGGACCAGATCAGCACCCCCCCCTTCCCCCCATGCTCTGTCGGGGACTACAGACACACTGTGGCAGCTGCCAGGATGAACTGTAACTCAACCTGTGAGTCAAAGCAAACTCTTCTTTAAGTTGATTTTCCAGGACTCTTTATCACAGGAACGAGAAAAGTAACCAATACAGAAAACCGATACCAGGAATAGGGTCATTGGTATGATAAACCTGACTGTTTGGCTTATCACCCTTTAAAAGAACTAGCTTGTGGGAAGACTGTGGAAGAGTTTGGAGCCTTGAGCTAGAGACACCCTAGGGTGCTGCAAACAAAGGTTAATGGACCATTGTGATAGGAAAGTGAAAGACCAGAATGGCAACAGAAAGGCAGACAGTAAACAGTGTGCTCATGAGGTTTCCGAGTGGAACAAGGACTGTAATCAGGAACTGGGCTAGAAGTCATCTGTGCTACATTTCGTAACAAATGTAGCCATTTTCCCACCTAAAGTTTGAAAGTGTGAGTGTAGTTGAATGCTGAATTAATGCTCAAAGTTGTTTGACAAACAAAATTTAGAGTCTGCAAAACATCCAGGCTGCATCATGATTGTTGCTCGGTGCTCTTATTTAGATTTACAATGAGAGAAAGAAAAGGAAATTAAAAACAACAATAAAAATGTGTACCTTGGTAAAGAAAGGAACATGGGTGAATTTAAAGTCATAGAAAAGCCTCTGTGAGGAAAAGCAGCTGTGATTGTTGAAGGGATGCATGCAACTGAAGAGGAACCCTTGATCTTCACTAGTGCAAATAAGAGGGCAAGATTCCACCCATCAAAGCCCACAACTGTGGAATAGTCCTTTACCCTGTGTGGATATATGTCACTGTGATTGGGTTAATAAAGAAGCAGACTGGCCAATAGCAGAACAGGTAGAGGTTAGGTGGGACCTGCAGACAAAAGAGAGTGCAAAGAAGAAGGGGAGGAGTCTCTCAGAATCTTGAGGAGACAAGGAGAGAAGGAGATGAACTTGCCGTACTGAAAAGAGGTACTGAGCCACATGGCAGAGTGTAGATAAGAAATATGGATTAATTTTAAATGTGAGTTAGCTAGTAACAAGCCTGAGATATTGGCTGAGCATTTACAATTAATAATAAGTCTCTGTGTGGTTATTTGGGAATTGGCTAGTGGGACAGAAAAGTCCACCTACACGCAACCTGCAAAAATGCTAACTTATTTGAGAGCAGAGAGCCTTAACTGAGAACGCTGTTGAAGGGGTTCCATGCTTGAAAACAACCACATAGGAAAAGTGGTTTCCAGGTTAGGCTGCCAGAGCACCTATGGCAGATGACAGGCTGACAGCATCTTAACTGGCAGCAGAATTCAGCAAAAGTAGACATACGGTTTTGCAAGCATGCAGATACAAGAGTTACAGGGTTAAAGATGCTTGCACTGTGGTTCCAGAAAGCTGCTGAGGTCAGTCAATGTGTGGCAGGGTCAGATTCCCTACAAAAAAGGCCCCAGGAGCCACTGCTACAAAGTGGCTACAAAGTTACCACAGCTTTGTGTTCATCCTGCTGGATTTCTGTATTGTTTTGGTCTGATTTTTCCTTGCCGTGATCTCATTCCCACCTTCCCCCAGCAATGTTTATTCTGTACCATCATATAATGGAAGTGTGTTAATTTGTGTTCTGACTTTACAGATCAGAGTTAAGTGAATGTCTTGATTCTTAACTCTGTCCTTTTGAACTACATCAGAACTGTTAGAACTTTGCAGACTTCCGTGGTTCGAATGAAAATGGCCCCCATAGGCCCATAGGAAGTGGCACTATTTGGAGGTGTGGCCTTGTGTGAGGAAGTGTCACTAGGGGTGGACATAAAGGTTTCTAATGCTCAAGCCAGGCCCAGTATCATTCTTTTCCTGCTGCCTGCTGATCCAGATGTAGAATTCTCAGCTATCTCTCTAGCACCATGTCTGCCTGCACACCACCGTACTTCCCACCATGAAGATAATGGACTAAACCTCTGAAACGTAAGCCAGCTCCAAGTTTTCCTTTTTAAGAGTTGCTGTGTCATGGTGTCTCTTCACCATGATAGAATCCTAACTAAGACATAGACTTTTTACACATGTCAAATAAAAACATTTTGCATTATGAAAGAATCATAAACCTTTGTTGATGAGGGGTGGAATGTTATGATATAAAATGGATATGCTTAGGTATTGAGTTGATAAGGGGTAGACTTTTTGTTTTGTTTTTTGAGGCAGGGTTTCTCTGTATAACTGCTCTGGCTATCCTGGAATTTGCTCTGTAGGCTGGCCTCAAACTCATAGAGATCTGCCTGCCTCTGCCTCTCGAGTGCCGGGACTAAAGATGTGGGCCACCGCACACCCGGCTTACAGGGTAGAGTTTTGATGGCTGATCTTCACTGTCACCTTGCAAAGGTTTAAGATCACTAAGGAGACACATTTCTGAGTGGGTCTGTGAGTGTTTCCAGAGAATTAACCAGACTGAATAACATATTGGTGCAGGGATGGAGTGGAGGGGTGGGTCATTAGTATTTTTCTCTCCATGGTCTCTGACTATGGATGCAACACGGCCAGGTGTCATGCCTGCCTTTGCCATGATGCATCATCTCAAACCCTGAGCCAAAACAGTCCTTTCCTGCTGCCAGTTGCTTTGCTTTTTGTTGACTACGTCACAGTGACAAGAAAAGTAACTCATATCCCTAGCATTCCCCTGCACTAACCACTCACATAAGACCTGCCACACATGAGTAGTAGTTTCACAGACTGGAGTGTGGTGTGGGCCGGGGCCAGGCATTGAAAGACAAGAAAGCAAGGGCACCTAGGAACCCAGCTGAAGCAGCTCATCAGCTGTACTAAGTCACCCCTTGAGGATACATACCATCCCTGTGTCTCCATTCATTCAGAAAACCTTGACGGTACTGCAGTTTGAGGAGGTTGGGTGTTTGTTGTGGAATATGACTTTAACTAGGCAAAGTTACATTTGTTTGTGTTTCAGAGTATTACTTTAACTGTGTGAATGTGTTACATTTGTTCATGCTGCCTTGGTTCAACATGTAAGGATGTGTTACATTTGTTTGTGCTGCTTTTGTTTAACTATGTAAAGATGTGTTGCTGTTTCACCTTGCCGGTCTAAGGCACCTGATTGATCTAATAAAAAGCTGAATGGCCAATAGCTAGGCAGGAGAGGGATAGGTGGAGCTGGCGGGTAGAGAGAATAAGTAGGAGGAGAAATCTAGGCTCAGGTAGGGAGAAGGAGGAGAGAATGAGGGAGAAAGAGAGGGACACACACGAGGCCAGAAGTCAGGCAGCCACCAGCCAACTAGACATGAGAAGCAATGAAAGTAAGATGTACAGAAGGAAAGAAAGGCAAAAATCCTCAAGGCAAAATGTAGATAAAGAGAAACTGGTTAAGTTATAAGAGATAGTAAGAAACGAGCCTAAGCTAAGGCCGAGCATTCATAACTAATAATAAGTCTCCATGTCATGATTTTCAAGCTGGTTGGTGGCTCCAAAGAAAGCATGGTACAGGTGTTTGCCTTGTCAATGGCATTGATAACCTTAGGTAATTTGATCACCTTTTTGTGGCTGAACAAAGTTCTAACTTTCCTCTGAACTTACAATGTTTTAAAGGCAGCGTTGAAAACACTATAGAAATGGCTGTGCACTTGGATTTAAATACCTACAGACAAGCTAAAGCTAGAAAGGAAATGTTCCCAATGGGAATGATTGGCAGTCTTCTCCCAGATGAATTGAGGTATCGAGAAGCAAGCAGGTTCTGATTGTGTTTCTGACATTTCTTCAAGAAAGGAGCTGGTCTTGGTGAAGAGGCTGTATGCAACCACCAGCCCTACCCTAGACCACATGCATCCCAGGTCGAGTTGTGATTTCTCTCCTGGGTGGAGTCGTAGAAAAGCCTTCACTGGGGGAGAAAAGAGGAACCAGACATTTTTCCATTTATGAATCCCATGATGAGAACAATCGCCAAGACCAGTCTGGACTTAATTATTCTCTCCCAGTCATGTGCCTGAGCCCAGTCTCCAGGAAGAGCAATTCAGGACACTGAGAAGAATGCTTGGTCATGGCTAAGGTGATAAGGACCCATTCACAATGCCCTGTGTCTGCTACAGAAGTTGGTAGACAAGCTAGAGTAGGTTTCCTGTGAGGTTGGGATGAAGGGAGAATGAGTCAGGGACTTCAGTCACTGTCAGCCTCTCACCTGCTGGCCACCTCTTTATAGAATCCTGGCTTTGGCTAGACTATCATTCAGGATCTTCCACCCATTTCACAGATAATCTGAGTGGAAATTCAGGAACACGGCTCTCTGTGCTTCAGTTTTGCCTATATTTGCCCACCTTTGGAGTTCTTTTCAGCTGTCGACATGATGTGGGCTACACACTTGGGTGCTCTGCTTTCTGTGGGGATAAGGCTGCTGCTGTCTGTGTGGCAAAGCCTTTCTGCTCTCCCCCTCCCGCCTCCTCCAGGTTTTAGAAGGACTTGGACAGGGAAGACAGCCCTGCATGATGCTGAGGCTATGTGGAAAGCAAGGTATCCTCAGCATGCAGGTATCAGGGCCCACACTGGACCCTCACCACCCACCGTGACCTGACGCTCTCAGGCTACACACGCACCATTCCTTTGTGGGTGGGTTCACTCCCGGAACTCTGTCCTGTGACTGTCGGTTCATGATCACTATTGGGCAAGACACAGTTTACTGAGGCAAAATAGAAAAAAAAAGGTGTGGTGAATTTGGAGCCAGAACCTGTGTGGTGGTTCGAAAGAAAATGACCCCCAAAGGGAGTGGCACTATTAGGAGATGTGGCCTTGTTGGAGGAAGTGTGTCACTGTGGGGGAGGGCTTTGAGATCTCTTTTTCTCAAGCTTCCTTCAGTGCATCTGTCAGTCAGTCAACTTCCTGTTGCCTGCAAGATGTAGTCAACTCCACATCTGCCTGCATGTTGCCATGTTCCCTCATGATGATAATGGACTGAACCTCCGGAACTGTAAACAAGTCACCCTCAATTAAAGAGTTGCCGTGGTCATGGTGTCTCTTCACAGCAATAGAAACCCACACTAAGACAACCTGGTTAAGGAAAGGAGATAGATTTGAAATAGCAGCCAGTGTGTTAACATGCCATTCTGGGGGCACACTTGCAGTTTGTGAACTTAGAAGAGAATATCTAAATGTATAATACAACTTAAAATAATAAAACACACAAGTCCTAAGCCAAGTATCCCACCCAGCTGATGACTGACATAAAGGAACTCCAGCTGGGTGTCAATGGCAAGTCCCCTTGCTGTGGAGAAGAGGAGAGACCTCAGCTAGCTCAGCCCACCCTTCTCTTCAAGACAATCGAATTGGCCTTCACAGCCGAAGGGTGTGGGGCTCATCCTTGACAGCAGCACAGGCTAGCACAGCCCCTGCTTTCTGTCCTCAGAACAGTGGCTCTAAGCACTGTGCTCCACATTTCATCCAAAGTCCTGTTTGGAACGATTGTCATAGGAAGTTTCTATAGAACTGATTCTCAAAGTGTGTCCTGACTCCAAGCTGGGCACTGCTTGGAAGCCTCAGACATACTGAGTCACCAAGACCCGGCTGAGTCTTGAGCCCCATGAAGTCCAACATGGCTACTCTCAGGGTTGGCCACCTTCGCACTCTAGATCTGTGCTTGTTTGGGGGAGCTGTAATCCAGAGCAGAAAGCATGAGAAGCTGCCTTAGAACACGGTACTATATTTTCTGTTAAAGTATAGAGAAAGCTATCTCCCATACCAACTAATGTCTTTACATAAGGAGTCCTTTTCCTCACCAGGAGAAATCCCTCAGGTCTCTGTGTCTGGAGACTGTCTTGTGGATCCCAGTGGCCTCCCGGGTGTTGTTTCTGCCATTTTTTCCAGGGCATAAGGAGCTTGGAGCCGAATGTAGAATCCAGCAGGTGTTCACAAGAATAGTCTTCATTTCTTCTGAAGTTCGCCACTTCTTCCTTCCCTTGATTTCCCCCCACCCTGCCTTTGTGACTAACTTCCTTTTTCTAGACCACACTTCTGTAAATACCCTCCAGACCTTTGCTAGAACAAGAGGAGGGCACATGAATAAGTCCAGGCTACTGATGAAAGCTAGCAATCTTCTCGATGGCAATGTGTCCATGGGTCTGTGATGTTTAATACTGACTGTCAAGCATTCCAGGAGACACACCTCTAGACAGGTCTGTGGGGGGACTTTGGAAACAGGTGTAACTGAGGAGGAAAGCTCCACTCTGGGTGTGGACAGCACTGTCCTCTGGGTCTGGATCGGGAGCTGAGACTGCATAACAAGGAAGGAGGTGACTGAGCCCCAGTACTCACCTCGCTGCCTCCTGATGCGAATGCAGTGTGACCAGTCACCTCACGCCCCTGCTGCCACGCCTTTCCACTGTGACGGACTGTGTCCCTCTTAAACTGTGGGCCAAATAAGCCTTTCCTCCCTTACATTGCTTGTTACTGGGGTGGAAGGATGGGGGGGTCGTTTGGTTACAATCATGAGAAATGTCACTTACACAGGTGGAAAAGGAAGTTTCATGATATTTTTCACTCACTAAATGTCTCACCCCCAGCAGTGGCTCTTATGAAGGAGTAGCCGAGTCTGAGCCTGGGCTGGGCCTCTGTCTGGAGACAAAGGCTGGTCCAGATGCTGCTGGGATCCCCACTCCTCAACAGGCCTGAGCCTGCTCTGCGGATCCTGTCTGAGCCGAAATGAGAAACCATGGTTCTTGGGAACACAGGATGTTGCTGACCCCTTGTCTCCATGCACCCGTGTACACTCACACTCCTCTGTCCACATATCCCTGACACACTTGCTTCCTTCTGTCCAGATACCACACACACACTGACACGTACTTTAATCCACACTCACACACTTTCTGGTCCTCATTCTCACACTCTCATACAATCTGGCTGGCACTCACACACACTAACACCTCCTGTTACACACACACACACACACACACACACACACACACACACACACCCTCATTCGAAGTCTCCCTTTCTCCCTGACATCTACCTTGTTTAGGCGTCCCCTTGCCTTAAACTTACCTTTCACAAGCCAGGCCTGGGACACCCTGTGCAAGCATGAGGCCCGGCACCCAGGTAAAGAGACAGGCGTGGTGGCCACCTAATGACTCCACAGGCAGAAAGCAGAGACAGGAGGGTGCTGGGGCCTCACTACCAGCCCATCTAGCCAATCGATGAGGTCCAGGGTCGGTGAGAGGCCCTGCCTCAAGAAGTGAGGTAGAGAGCAACAGAAGAGGACACTGGTGTCAGCCTCTGGTCTCCACACACGGATGGCATGAACACACACACACACACACACACAGTATCTGGGAACCAAGCAGAGAAAGTACTGTCTGCTTTGCCTCTTGTTCTGGTCCTGCAGTCAGTCAGGTGAAGGCCCTCCCCTGTCTCAGGGCGGGTGGTATCTTTGTCCACTGAAATCTCTGGTTCCCAGGATGTTGTGTGTGCCACAATACTGGTTACAACCCTCTCCCGTGATGCTTTTCCGCTTGGTCCCTGTGCATGCATGAGGTCCTGGTAGGGGTCATATCTTCTTCAAAGGGCATGACACCCATCCCTCTGGAATCTGTCAGTAGCAGTGGGCTCCATGGAGACCCACCCTCCTCCACAGTCAGGTGTTGCAGGCTTCTACTAGGGACCTGAAGGATCAGACCCAAGATACCTACACAGCCCTGACCTGCAGGGGGCACCAGAGGTCCACAGGCAGGCCACAAGCGGCTCCAATGGGTGTCCCTGGCCCCGCCCTCCCTCTTCACTACTTGTCAAGAATTCCTCTGCTCTTGCCTTCCGCTCCCTGCTCGCTTCCCGTCTTCTGCTGCCCAAGAAAGCACCTGAAACAAGGCCAGCCTGTTGAAGGTTGAACAAACAAGAAGTCTGTGACTCAAGGCAGGGTGAGGTGGCCTCAACATGGAGCAGAGCTGAGCCAAACCACACGGTGCCTCCTTCTGGAGACGGCGTGGTGTGACTGGAGGCTGGCACTTCTCACAGATGGGAAACTGAAGAGAAACATGTGTGATCTGTGGCCTGCATGAGGGCAAGGCAGATGTCTGACTGTGGGAGAGTGCATGAGTGTGTGCATATGTGTGAGTGTGAGTGTGTGTGTGTGTGAGTGTGAGTGTGTGTGTGTGTGTGTGTGTGTGTAAGTCAATGTGTATAGGAATGAGTGGGTGAGTGGGGGGGTCTGTGTATATATGTGCGTGGGCTGCCTGTGTATGAGACTGTGTGTGCATGTATATGTGTAAGGCAGCCTGGTTTAGTGTACTTGTATGAAGACACTCATGCATCCCTGTTTCCCTCACCCTTGTATTACCCTCTCTCAATTGCCTTCTCTGGGAGAGGCTTTGAAACATGCTCCTTCCAGTGACACCTGATGACGTCACTTCTGCAGCCCTGGTTTATATCCTGGTCTGGTTCCACAGACCACCTCAGTTGCCTCCTCCACCCACCTGGCCCTCATGGGCCTGGCCCCGACGCTCCACAACACCTTCTTCTGTGGGCCACACCTATTTGTTTACTTGGGCTAGCCTCTGTTACCTCAGGAGATGTTTACAGAAGTCTCCAGTTCTGCCTTTAGCTGGCTCCTGAGGACAAACTAACAGACAGAGCAGTGAGGGAACTGGCTGCTCCTTGTTGACATTCCCATCCACTGTGGTGAGGTGGGGACACAGCGTCGGAGGAGGGAGGTACAGAAAGCCCGACAGCCCGAGAGAGTGCGTGAGCATGAGCTGAAGGCAGAGCTACATCTGTGCTGGGCTCCTCCTCCTCTTCTCCTTCCTTCCCCCTCCTCTTCCCTCCACTCTTCCGCCTCCACAAGAGCCCATCCATGCTCCATGTTCCACACTTTCATATCTGACCCCCAATCCCAGAGGTCAGAAACTTGACCTCTTCCTGCTGGAAACAGCACAGCCAGAACACTACACTCCATCCATCTGATTCTAGAACTCTCTATTTCCTCAGTTCCAAGTGGTCTCACAGATTTTTAAAGAGATTAAGAAAATAACTGTATTTTTGGTGAATTTCACAGGAAGCCCGTTCTTCAGTGCTGGGCAGGGCCTGCGGGTGATCTGAAGGCCTGGGCAGAGGAAGCAGCTGTGTGAGATGTCCTGCACAGTCCTCACCTGCCTGTGCATGCAGCTGCTGAGGAAAGCGCCCTGGATACCGGGTGAATCCATCACTGGTGTTGCCTCAGAGTGAGCATCCTCCCTTCCCTCTACCTAAAGCAGCCCTCCTCATCAGGGTGACTGTCCTCCGAGGGACCGCCAGCCGCGTCTGAGGACATTGAGGCTGTCCCAGTTACTAGTGCAAGAGCTCTTGGCAGCAAGCAGGCAGAGGCCAGTGATACTGCATGGGACGGTCCCACCACAGAGAGCTGCTCCGTTCAGAATATCCACCGAGCAAGGCCTGTCTGCCTGTGGTCCCCTAGCCTTTAAACATGGCAGCCTCACTTCAGAGAATCCCTTATAGCGACCCCTGGTAGAGGCAGGGCCTCCCCTCCAAGGAGCCCAAAGTAGCTGCTCTCCTGTGTTGGGAAGGAAGGGAGTGTGGCTGGCTGGACAGGACAGTTCATCTCAGCCACATGTGAGAGTAGCACTGTCTGCTTCCTGGTGGGGCCCTTGGCTTTCTCACAGAGCGGTTCTCACCCCACAGAGCCCCAGATGTTTCTAGTAAACAACAGGAAGAGCCCACGTCTAGAACTCCAAATCCTTGATCCAACCAATGGCTTTTCCAAGGCAGTGAAACCAGTTTGTGCTCTTGGGAGCGAGGGTCTCTGCCCACGTCCTCACCAACACTTGATGCTGTCTGGCTTGCCTCCTAATGCTAGTCAAAAATCTGATGCCACAGGTTGTGCCTGGCCCCAGTGATTAAGGACACTGAGTGGCTTTGCAAACAGTTGTCACTGAGGAGTCTTTCTTGTAGAATGTTTTAGGTTGTTTTCCCCATTTTGCTGTTACTGAATTGTGGGAGCCTTGCCTATGTTCTAGGGCAGTGCTTTTCAACCTTCCTGGTGCTGCAACCTTATGTTGTGGTGACCTCAACCATACAATTAGTTTGGTTGTTACTTCGTAACTAATTTTGCTACTGCTTGAATTATAATGTAAGTATCAGATATGCAACCCCCATGGGGTTCCTGAGACCCACAGGTTGAAAGCCACTGCTCTAGAGTCTGTGAGACACTAGGAATGCAAGTCCAGTCCCTGATCCATGAGCAGCCTGTGCTTGCTCCCAGAGGCCCAGAGTCATGCATCTTAATGACATAGTATCTTTTCTTTGCGGTTCTGGTTTATTCCCAGCAGTTCACGGATTCATTGGCTCTGCCTCTTTTCCTTAGATTCCTCTTTTTCTTAAAAAAGAAAAAAAGAATTTTATTTTACTGTTTATGTATATGGTTGTTTTGTGTCTACTTGCAGGCCTGGCGCCTGTGGAGGTCAGAAGTGGGTGCAGGATCCCCCGGGACTAGAGTGATAGATGATTGTGAGCCACCATGTGGGTGCTGGGAATTGAACCTGGGACTTCTAGAAGGGCAGTCAGTGCTCTTAACTGCTGAGCCATCTCTCCAGCTCTAGATTCTTTTATTTGTGATCTCTTTCCATCCTAAGACAAGATATGACATACACTCTCACTATCAACTGTATTTTCCTGCACTTAGCCACCACAAAAAAAATAAAATAAAATCTACGACAGACTTTAAACTAGAAAATCAATTAGCTTCATATTCACTTTTACAACTCGCATATCCTTTGCCTGATTTCCAACTTTCCTCACCACCCAGCATCACCTTTTCTTGGTGTCCTTTCTACATGTTACACTATACCCACACTCACAGCTGTTCACATATGTACATGTATGTACACATTATAGGCTAGGATCTGTGAATAAGGAAGAACATGAGGGTTTTCTCTTTCTGAGTCTGGGTAGCCTTGGTTAATATTGTATTTTCTAAGTCCACCAAATATTCCTACAACTGTTGTGATTTTATTATTCTCTTCAGCTAAATAACATTGCGTTTCATGTGGGCACCACGTTTTCATGGTCCATTCACCTGCTGATGGATATCTAGGGTGGCTTCTGCTATGATGAACAAAGCTCCATGGCTTCAGAATGGCTAATCTAACTGTACAGAAGTTTAATAAGATATATAGAATTTGGGGCTGGGTAAGTGTTTGAATGGCTGCTTTAATATAGCTGTGTGAGTTCAGTACAACAGAGTGATTTTGTAAACATTTAATTTATTCTGAGCTCACAAGTATTTTGCTTTTGACCTTCATTTATAATCATACCTAGGGATTCCCTCTTGTTACAGGCCAGGCCTGTGAAATAGGCATGAGAATGAAACTGTATTTTCAGGTATCATTTAGACCATATTTTCACATCTCTTAACCTTGATTTCTGTTTTTAAAGTTTGTTCTGTTTCTTGAATTATCTCTGCTTCATAGAGATGTCCTTCCCCTAGGCAGGGTGATTGCTGGCTTTCTTCGTGTCTTCAGACTGTGGTGAGCCTTCAATACTCCATAGCAGAGAGAACTCAGCCCAAGATAAAAGGACCCTTCATGTTTCATCTGTGGATTTAATGTATTTTAACATGGTAGGCAAGAACTACAGTTAGTAGAAGGTCACGTGAGCTCTGGAAACCAGTGCTGAAGACAGCCTCTCTGCATTTACTGGGTGTTTGCCCACAGCCAGCAAAGAGCTAGTACTGAGGCCCTGTCTCCTCCCCACGGACTTGGGAAAGGCAACTTCAGCAAGGGCCACACAGCAGATACGGTATTCCACCCACGACTGCCTTCCCACCTCCATCTGCAGGCAGGAACTGCAGATGGGAGCTTCAGTGGGCCTGGAATATCCCGCTAACGGAATCCGGAGCACGTGGATGGTGGGAAGGTCCTTCCAGATTCACTCAGCTTTCTGGCACCATTCATTGATGTAAATTACCAAAAACAGAATGCAGGTGGGATCTTTTCCTAGTGGTCAATGGTCATGGAGTATTTTCCTTAACTCTGTTGGGTCACTTTAGAGGGAATTTGATGGCGTAATGGAAACATAAAACAATGAAAGGTTGTGATGACATTTTGAACAAGGAGCATTCATTAATGCTCTGGGATGGAGAGCATCTGCAGTTTTAAGTGACTTTCAAAAGACAGGTTCTAGATTACGTTCATTTATGATAAACGCCTTTGCCAACTGGTGAGTTTGACTCACTAGCTCTTTCTGAACTGTTGGCAATGTACATTTTATTTAAATGATCCAAGTGGTCCTGGCTTAACCATCTATGAGGCTGCGGCTGGTCTCAGCTCGGCATGCTAACTGCCTCACTTCACAATCCAGCTGCAAAATCTCCAAGACACATCTCTGAAAATGCCTGGGTCACACACATGCGTGAGCCTCCAGATCAGTCTTCACTAAGAATTCCTATAAATGTTAGCTTGAGTTCTTTTCAAATCAAAACAGCATGACAAGGGTTGCTGTGGTCATTTGAACCTGACCTCTGTCCAGTCTTCGCTATTGAGCTCGGATGACTTGGCCTCATTCCTCATCTCAGAAACATGGTTCCTTTCCAGCTCATTTCACTCTGAAACCTTTAAACAAACTTTGGATGGTCAGTTTGTTAGTTCCTTATTCAATTTATTATTATTATATGTGTGCAAGGCATGGTGTGTGTGTGTGTGTGTGTGTGTGTGTGTGCTTGTGTGTGTGTGTGTGTGTGTGTGTGTGTGTGTACACCTGTGGGACACAGCACACATGTGGAGGTCAGAGGACAGCGTTGCAGAATCTGTTCTTTCTCTTTACCTTCATGTGAGTTCTGAGACTTGAACTGGGGTTGTCAGGTTTATACAGCAAACACCTTTATCCACTCAGCCATCTTGCCGGCTTCTGGTTTGTTAGTTTAGTTTCTGGTGGAGCAACAAAGACATGTGACCTAAGGGCTCAGTGGTATTTTGTTTTATTTTATTTTATTTTATTTATTTAGTTTTTTTTTTCCCAGACAGGATTTCTCTGTATAGTTTTGGTGTCTGTCCAGGATCTTGCTCTGTAGACCAGGCTGGCCTCGAACTCACAGAGATCCACCTGGCTCTGCCTCCCAAGTGCTGGGATTAAAGGCATGCGCCGCCGCCGCCGCCGCCGCCGCCGCCGCCGCCGCCACCACCACCACCACCACCACCACCACCCGGCCTCAGTGGTATTTTATAAAGCACATTCTGCGCTATCGTCTATGTCAAAGAGGTCATGAATAAAATATTGCGATACTGGCACCACAAAAAGTCAAGAGAAAAAGAAATCCAAGTGAATTTCACATTCTGAAGCACTCCTGGAACCAACCTTCTCCTGTAAGGCCATTCAGCCTGTTCCACAACCACTGACCAGGCAAGGGATTTCCCACTGAAAGGTGCAATGGCCGTCTCTCTCACGATGAGCACTGTGCAGTTGCAGTTTGTAAACAAAAGGCTTGGGTTGAAAGGCAGTTCAGTGGGTGAAGGCACCTGCTCCCAAGCCTGGTGACCTGAGTTCCATCCCTGGGACCCACATGATGGAAGTACAGAACTGACCCTCAGACTGTCCTCTGATCTCCAAAGCACACTGGAGCATGCACCCCCAATAAATAACTAAAAATATAATAAAAAATTAAGTTTGAGGTTTGGAAAGACAGCTCAGAGGTTGAGAGTGCATACATAGTGTTCTTGACAAGGACCGGAGTTCAGTTCCCAGCACCCATGTTGCCTATAATTCCAACTCCAGGGGTTCTGATGCCCTCTTCTGGCTCTAAGGGTACCTGTACTCATGGATGCATATCCCCACAAAGATACACACACATGAAGACACCTAAGAAAAAATAAAATAAATCTTTAAAAAATAAAAATTAAATTAAAAAAATTAGAATGCTTGATCCCTCTTTCTCTTTTTGGTTTGTGCTTAAGTGACGTGCCCAAAGCTGGAGGATATATACGTTATAGCAATGGCCTTCCATTCACTCTTAGATGGAAAAAGGTCATTTCAGAAGTTTTGTAATGAATATTGCAATACATTTAATGACATTAAATAGACGCCTATGATATTTTTCTCATGGATTTCCACTCTGGAAATCTGAGTATCAACACATTAACAGGAAAATAAGTACACAGAGGTTCATTTTGTATTTCTTGTAATAGTGAACTTGAGCAGGAAACGTCCTGAGACAGTCAGTTGTGGGGAAGGTGGAAAGTTATTACCAACATTCTGACTGAGTATGGAAGAGCCATAGAGAGCCTCCCCAGCTACATCAGGGGTGTGGAGGCTGTGGGGGATGTGATAGTAGGCTGAGAAACAGAGCTACAGCACAGGGTTGGTTGGATGTTTGGTGAGCTTGCGTATATGCAAATGCATACATGGATGCATACATGGATGCACATAGACATGTGCATACATACACACACATGCACTCACACAAGCACACATGTATACACACATACATACATGTGCATACATACACACACATGTACTCACACAAGTACACATGTACACACACACACACACACACACACACACACACACACACACACACACAGAGTTTATTCTCCACTGTGGAGTTGCACCTTGGAGCGGTTGGAAAATCTGCTCCAAAAGTGGCAGCTCTTCCTCTCACCTGGGAATTGTAGTAGACTGAGACCCTTGCTAATAAACAACTCTACCAAATTTGCTTTAAAAATATAAAGCTATATTTGGAAACCAAAGAAAAAGAAAATAGTTGTGTATGACTCTAGCTCTTTAGAGGGGCCACTTTACATTTTTGTGTATTTATTATTATTATTATTGGTAATATTGGTATTATTATTATTGGTATAACAATATTATTACCAATGTTTTAGAAGAATGGACTCCCTGGCCAGCCTCATGGTGATGATGAAGGAGGTACAGTGTGACAGCCAGGGTTGCCCAGGATGAGTCTATCCGTAGGAACTTCCAGGTATGTGATCTGGGGGAAATTCCTCAGCCTCTTTTAAAATCGTTTGTCCCATGTCCTTGAATAAAGCAGGAGGATGGTAACTGACTCTGTGTAGAGACTTGATAGCACCATGGTGAAAGGGAGGCCCACAGAGGACACCCAGGGTACCACCAGCTCTTAGTGAGTCCTCAGTGCCCCTCACTGCCAGCAATATCAGCGTTTTCTTTAATGTTGTTGTTAGACAACTCCATCCAGAGCAGAGTTCATAAATGGTGGCCCATGGGCCAGACAGTCTACAGTCAACAGATCGTGTGTGTGTGTGTGTGTGTGTGTGTGTGTGTGTGTGTGTGTATGTGTGTGTGTTGCTTTGAAACACCAGTGAATTGTCAGCTAGAAAGGGGGTGATTTCACTGACATTTCCAGGCTGCTCACTTCTCTTGGGACAATCTGAGTACCATAGGGTCCTGGGCCATCCCCTCCCCCCACCCCCCCACTGCACTCTGCAGGCTACATCAGCTGGTCATTGCTGCCCCTGCTAATACCATGGCCTCTTCTCATGGCCCACTGCACTCATTCCTGTCAGTGACCATGTCCTGTGGGCACTGGGCTTGTGGTTCCTCATCTATAAATCTCCACTGTCTTCCGTTCGCCAAATGATGTCACCTGACTTATGAAACAGCAGGGAAGGCCTGTTGTGGAAGGCCTGGCACATGCAGTGTCATGGACTGAGGGACATAGGGTAGGAGACACTGTTTGAAGGTGGAGCTCAGGCTGGGGGACGTTACCGGACCAGACTGGGACAGAAGCACAGACCAAGGTCAGAGCCAGGGTCATGTGACCTAACCGCCCAGGAGGCCTGGAGAGCAAGGGAAGGTCAACAGACCTAAGGGAGCCTAGCCTCAAAGATCCCTCACACAATTTCCAGGACTTCATGTTCTGAGAGCTGGAATGGACAGTGTGGGATCGCCCCAAAGATGGCCACTCATCTAAAATGACCAGAGTGAGCCCTGCTGTGGCTAGGTGAGCCAGCCAGGCCGGGCCCACTTCCTGTGGCTCTCTGAGCTGGTCCATAAGGTCATAGGGTCTTCTCAGGATGTTGAGAATACCAGGGCAGGGAGAAGAAGCCATACATGACTAGACAAAAAGGGCCTGGGCATTAGATCTGGGATTCAGACTCTGCTCCAGAATGGGAAGGCTGAGTTGGGCTGCTCCAAGTCTGAGCCTAAGACTGCCTTCCTTGGCTCTGGACCTCCACAGAATAGACCATTGCACCCACAATACCACTCACCTTTTCAGAGACTTCTTGCCTATGAATGTTGCATCATGGGTAAGTTCCTGACACAAGGTCCCACTAAATTCAAGTGGAAGAGAGAGTGGGCTACGTGACCCCAACAGGCACTGAGGGAGCTGAAGATCTTCCCAAAGCCAAGACTACTGACTCATGTTCCCACAGGCTGGCCGTCTTTTCTTAGGCTTGAGGGAACTGCTTTTGGTCATCAGCCCTTAGCTGTGGGTGGGAAAATTACATTTCCAAGACATGGTATACTTCATGTTCTTCTTTAATGGACCCTTTCTAACCACAGGGAAAGGGCAAAGTCATCTACAGATCTAGGGTTTCCAACCACGGACATGAGCCACACCCCATGTGGCAAGGCTCGAGTGTTCCGGGAGAAGTCTTTGCTATTCACCAAGTGAAAGATGGGTCAGGCTGGTGCTGCCTGGGGTGTCTGTTGAGCTTCAAGCCTTGCTGCCACACCCCCTTCTCATCCAGAACCAAAGCATCATGCAGAAGAGAAACCCAAAGCTTGAACATCTTCTACTCCTGGCTCAAAGTAGCAAGCTCATACCTCAGACTCGATCTCTCCCAAATATCCATGGAAATGAATGGCTGTCGAAGCAGTGTCGAGGGGTGCATTAGTAGTGGAGACACAGAAGCTGCATTCACAGTCCAGAAACTTCAGGTGCCCCTTCAGTGACTCCAGTGAATAGGGTACACTGTGTATGTTTCTCAGGAAAAAAATGGGCTGGGGTCCCGGGGGATTTTCCAAATGTTCTCAAGCTCAGAGTAGCATGTTTGGGAGGGCATGGGCCTGGGGAACAGTTATGGGAAGTACAGCAGTGGTCAACATGTAGTTAGGGGGTGCTCTAGCCAGCCTTGTTCACATCAGCTAAGACAGCAATTCCCGAGGGTGGACATAGGGTGATGAGAGGTTTCTGTTATGCACAAGCCCACACTCCCCCCACCCCCCACCCCCGAGCAGACTAGCCCTGCTTTTCACAGTCCACAGGCCTGTCATCAGACACAAGAACCCTAAAAGGACGTTGGTCTCTGGAGACAAGCCAGCAGCAGGGGCCCTAGGCTCATTTCTCTTGCTGTGATAAACTACTCTAACCAAAAAGAGCTCAGTGGGGAGAAAGGGTTTGTTTTTGCTCACAGTTCCAGGTATCAGTCCACCACTCTAGGAAACTCAAGGCAGGAACTTGAAGTAGCTGTCACATCCACAGTCAAGAGCAGAAAGAGATGGGTGCACGCATGCAGAGTGCTCAGTTGACTGTCTCTCCTCTCACCTAGTCCTGGGGCCCCAGAGCAATCCTTCCTTCTTGGTCCACCAGGATGTGAACAAGAAGCATCATATTCTTCCTTCCACAGCAACAAGCCTCTCCCACCTCCATTCCTTCCTTGCTCTGTTGGACATGTTGCCAAAACATAAACTGAAATAAATTCTTCCCTCTTAAGTTACCTCCATTGGGTGTTTTCTAACAGCAGGGGGAGAGATAACTAGTTCTAGTTCTTGGAGATGGGAAGGGAGAGACGAGGGAGAGGAAGAGGAAGAAAGAGGGGAGAGAGAGGAAGAGAGAGAAAGAGGGAGAAAGAGAGGAGGCGGGGAGAGGGAGAGAAGTCCAGGCCTAGGTCTAAACGGAGGGAACCAGGCCTCTCAGAGGAGCACCTCAGTCACTCCAGGAGAAAATAAATGAAGATAGATTGCTTCTATCAATATGTGTTTCTGGAACCCAAATGCTGACATATTCTGGTCATTAAAATTTGGGATCAAGACTCCAAACATAACCATCCTTGGAAACGTGTCTTTTCCAGTCCAGTGTGAACAGTGTGGGTCTTCCATGCCAAGCTCCTAGTTTTATAGAGTCTGGAAACAATTAATGAAAGCCTTGGCTGGGTTAGTGAGGAAGTACGAGATCCAGAAGGGTAAAGAACACTTCAAGAATTCACCAAATTCGTATCATATTGAAAACCTCTTGCCCTTAGAAACAAAAACAGAACAAGCCATGTGTCTATGAAAGTCCAGGACAGTGGTTCTCAACCTTCTTAATGCTGTGGCCCTTTAATACAGCTCCTCACGTTGTGGTGAACCCCAACCATAACATTATTTGCATTGCTACTTCATAACTACAATTTTGCTACTGTTACAAATTGTAATGTAAATATCTGATATGTGACCCCTGTGGGGGTCGAGACCCACAGATTGAGAAACAGTGGTCCACGACAGCACTGTCCTACAGATCTACCATCTCTGCTCTGTTCCTCTTACCCTGTTTAACCCCTTCCTCTCCTAAGATCTCTCTTCTCTCTCCGAGAAAATCCAAAGTTTTCTGTGGCTCTCACACCCACTGGTCAACCTGCACTTCCTGGGTCTGCTCTCTTGCATCTCCTTCTTCCTGCAATCCAGGAGGAAGAGCTCTCCCAGGCTGCAGACCTAGGCATCCTCTGCTGCTCTGCATCCCCTCCCCACCTCTTCCTTCTACAGAGTGACAGGTGTACGCCCACCCCACCGAACCTCCGACGGGTTGACCATCACCCCACTGAACCTGTAACACGTTCCCTCAACTGGTCACATTTAGAAAGACATACAAAATCAGAGTCAGCATTACAGCCCAAATCACCCCCACCACCTCCCATGCATGCCCTGCTCCATCAGTTCCTGCCCCTGCAGCTAGTGTCCTGCCTTCCTGCTCTCCTCATAGAGCAGCACCCCTCCCCCTCCCCGCCTCCCACCAAGCCACTGTTATCATTCTCTGTCTCTACTTCTCCTGCTTACTCAGTCCTCAGTTCCATACAGTCTGACATCCTCCTGCATGTCTCTTTGGCTTGGCTCCCACAGTGAACATCAGGCTGCCCAGCAGACATACATATTGGCCTCCTACCCACCAGATCTGACTTCGTGAGCACCCTGTGCTGAGCACTACATTATACAGGAACCAGCTCTTTGCTGGGCAAAGGTACAACACTCCTTCGTGTGCCTCTTACCCAGGAGGCTCCTTAATTTGCTTCTTTCTTCCTCCACCCGACCACAAGGTGTTGGAGTCAACAGCATCCCCCCTTCTTCTCCACGAGGTTTCTGAGGAGATGTTGATTAAAAGTAGCCAATCTTTCCGGTTCAAAGCCTCAAAGGTACTCCTCCTTGTGGGTACCTCCTTCATTCATCCTCTTTCCCTTCATTCACCCCCTCCTCCTTCATTCACCCACCTCCTTCATTCACCCATCTCCTTCATTCACCCACCTCCTTCATTCACCTGATCAGTTGACTGAATGGAGGAGCCTAGTGTGGGTATAAGGAGTGTTACTAGGAATCTCCATGATGGGTACAGAATGGATCTGCCTTTCTACTGAGTTTTGTCACTAACGAAACTGGTATTTTTTTTTTTATTTTTATCTGTTGGATACTAGCACCTCATTTCTCTGTTGGCAAAAGATTTTGCAAAAGAACATCAGGGTGTTATTTGTGATGGTGTCCAAACTCTAGCATGCACAGTTGATGCCTGGCTTCCCCGTCAGGTGGTATGCTCCATGAGGACAAGGAGTGCTTCAGCATTGTTCACCATGGGTCGCAGCATGCAGAATAGCACACACACACACACACACACACACACACTCTCTCTCTCTCTCTCTCTCTCTCTCTCTCTCTCCAGGCAGTTAAGTTCAGCAGTATATTTTAGTTTCAGAGCACATTTGTCTCATTACTGGATCTAATTTTTTCATAGCTAATTCTGGGTGCCCCACCCTTCCATGCCCATCCTGAAAGCCAGAAAGATTAACCGATGGAGATCTGGAGCCACTGAGCTGGTGACTTTGGCAGAGGGTAAAGCCAAGTCTTCCTAAGATTAATCTGATGCTTTTCTGAGTCTTGGTGCTGACATGGGGATTATGCAATTTGGGTGTGTGATTGAGCCATACAGATGTTTTAACAAAACATCAATTATTGCCTTACCAGTATAGTCCATCATTTTGAACTTGTCAGCTCCTTGACTTCTGGAATGGCAGAAAATCGTGATAATAAAACTGGATATAATTATCCAAATAGCCATTTCAGGGCTGAAGATTTACCCAACAATAAACCAAGAGAGACCATTTATTCAAGACAAACAGCTGAAGTGGAAAAACCTGGAGTCTGAGGTGTGTTTCACCTGGGAGCCTCTGTGTCCCCCCAGCTCAGTCAATACAATCATGTGTTAGTTACCAGAATCGCTGCCTTACCAAACAAACACTGCCACCAGGGGGGACTTAATCCCACGGACTGCACAGAACCGTCTAAGGTTCAGATGAATTATTGAAAAGAAACAGACATCTCAGCAGCAGATGAACAGGAGCAGAAGAGGAAATGCCTTGGTCAGTTTGAAGGTTAGGTACTGCTTACAGCAAGCAAGACCAGAGAGCCAGTGGGAGAGCCACATCACCAGATACTTGTGGAGCACCCAGGCAAGCGTCCACGTGTGCAACGGTGTGAGCATGCTCGGGAGGGGACAGAGATGTTATCTGTACACACTTACCTAGACACAGAGAAGGAGACAGAGGAAGAGCTCACAGACAGTAAAACCAGGAAGATGTACAAACTGCCTGACCTCCAATGAGCCCCCAACCCAGACACACTCGTTCATGGTGGGTGGAGAACTCGCGGCCTCGGGTGTCTGAGCACAGACTTCAAAACTAGCGTGTGATCCCTGAGCCCTGCGAACCGGGGAAACTCTGGGGGAAGTTGGGCTACAAGATTAGAACAACAGTCAAGTTTAGAGACCTGAGCAGGGATGCTAGCAGTTGGAGGCACAGCAGCCAGCTTGAGAAGGCAGAGGAAGAATCGGCAAATTTGATGAAATTTGATGAAAATGAGAAAGAATAAAGACAATGATCAGAGTTCCAGAGACTGTAAAATGTCATCACAGATGTAGAGTGGGGATTCTACCAGAGCAGAGAGAAAGGTGAAAGATCCAGACAGCCTTTGTACCCACAGACCCTGAGCTGAAGATTCGACAAACTGCAGACAGATCCCTGACATGAAATGCTATGGCATTTGCCCATGACTTCTACATGCCCTCCCGTATACTGAAAAAGTTTGCAGTTTTCATTTATGGTGTGTTGGGTGTATGGGTTGCCAGAGTGCATGTGTGGAGGTCACGGGACAACACACAGGGGTCAGTTTTCTGCTTCCACCGTTGGGGCCTGGGAATCTAACTCAGGGTGACAGGCTTAACAGCAAGCACCTTACCCACGGGGCCACCTACCCACCCCTCCCATCGACTTTAAATCCTCTCCAGGTTCCTTTCAATACGGAATACCTCGCACACGCCACGTAAGCAGTCGGCGTGCTAGGGAACAACAAGAAAAACATTCTGTGTGTGCTCAGTACAGATGGAGTTTTCTTTCTGTTTCCTCTCTCCGAGGATTCTCCACTCTGTCCCTTAGGGCAGAGCTTCTGAATAATGTGCCTTTGATGCCCTCTACTCAGCTCTTCCAGGTGGACCAGGAGGTGGGCTGAGTCTCCAGTTCCCTTAAAGGCCCACTTCCATCACTGCACCTTAAACCTTGGCTAAGAAGTAAGTCTTGACCTTCCGCTCCTGCAGGTACAGTATGCAGGGTCAGGACAGTCCACAGCACTCTCAGAGGGCCTCCAGAACTCAGGGACATGTCATGTGCTCCTCTTGCCCTCCCCTCCCCTGTACCTTGGTCAGACCTACTCACTGCCCCGCTTCCTCCTCCACGAGCTCCAGGGGAGGACTGTTCCTTTGTATCCTCATACTTCTTTCTCTGCCTCTGCTCTTCGAGGGTCAGGTCAGATTCTCCTGCCCAAGGGTGTGAGAACACAGAGCACCATTCTCAGCCAGCAGCAGTCCCTGGGAAATCCAGCCGTGGCTCCTTATGGGGCGGCTTTTCACACCTCTATTATTATTATTATTTGATAATACAGTAACTAAATGGCTCTTCAACACTAGCCGGCATCACGGGAAATTTTCAGAATAAGTAACTAAGAAATAAGCATCTGAGCTCTGTAGCCATCACCATTCTCAGGCCAGTCCTCCATGCTCACCTTCCAAGGGCTGGGCTCCCACCTAACCCCAGGGCAGGAGCGCCTTCTTGGATGGCATTAACAGGCTCAGGAAAAGAGTTGAGCCTCTCCTTGCTTATGCTGTAAGTCTGCTGCTGCGAGCTCCTGGCTGAGCCAAGCAATGGGAGAGAATAGCCAACACAGGACTCCCGGAGGAGCTAGATCTAAAGAACAAACACACAAATAAACAAACGGGTCCGGAGCAAGGCGAGGCAGCCTCCCCGCGCGGTCCCTTGCCTAATCGTGCATAAAAGCTAGTTTAGGGCCTCAGCTACGTTCTTGCTGTTGAGAATATGAATCTAGTATGAAACCTTTGGGGAGAAAACAGCTTTGCTGCTAGTATTTGCTGGAGTGAGTGTGGGAATTCCTGAGAGTGTGTGGTTGGCTGGTAAGACTTGTGGGTGTCGTCGGGGGACAGTGAGCTAGACCTGAGTCATACCAAACTGCAGCCTGCTGTAAATAGCAAGGCTCTGTACACAGCCCACCCTCAGGCATAACTCCAAAGTACCAAGAAACTGTCCTCCACACTGGCTCATCTTCTCAGAGGAACCCGAGCTTCAGAAGGCGGGATTGGGAAACACACACAGAAATGGAGGCGTTTGAAAATAGAGATGTTTGGAGGCTTTCTCTGGTGGGCCACGTTGGGATAATTAGAAAGGCAGCTATACTAGCTAGTTTTTGTCCATTTGACACAAGCCAGAGTCTCACCTGGGAGGAGGGAACCTCAATCTGAGAAAATACCCCCAACAGACTGACCTGTGCAAATGCCTAAGGGTGTTTTCTTACTTAATGATTGACGTGGGAGGACCCAGGCCACCGTGGGTAGTGCTGGACAAGTGGTCCTAGGAGGCATAAGAAAACAAACTGAGCAAGCCATGGAAAGCAAGCCAGCAAGTAGGGTTCCTTCATGGCCTCTGCTTCAGTTCCTGCCTTGAGGTCCTGCCCTGCCTTCCCTTCATGGTGGACCATAAGCTGTAAGGCGAAACAAACCCTTTCGCCCCAAGCTGCTTATCCCACAGCGCTTATAGCAGCAATAGAAAGCCAAACGTGGGACAGAAGCCCTTGTCCCAGTTCAAGGGCCCTGTGACTGGCTGGGCAAAAAAGGAGAGGAACCTTCTGTCCCCACTTACTCAGGCTTTAGGGCCACCTCACCACCCAATCTGCTTGAGATCCCCTGTGTGAGGCCATGCCAACACACTCCCTGCACTCCCTGGAGGATTGATGACGAGCACAGGTGGACACTGAGGAAGAGTTGAGAATGGCCGTCCAGTGACATCTCTGTGCCCCAGTTAGCATGTCTCTAGGGATGTGATTTAGGATGAGTGTAGGGGCAAAGCCAAGCATACAAACCGCTGTTGAATCAGGACTGGTGGTCCAGGGCATGTGTGAGCATAGTTCTGGGAGTGTGAAAGCCATTTGGGAGGAAGGGTGGTGGAGGAGAAGGTTGGAGACCAGGGGCCGTGACCACATAGACGAGAGGTAGCTGACACAGGGACAGTTAATAGAGCCAGGCTCTGGACACACAGTACTCTCGAACCCTGGCCATCGGTGCTGGGAAGAAGCCCACAGCTCTAAGCTGTGTGTCATCAAAGGCTGGAGATGGACATGTGTTGGATGATTCTCATGGTTACCTGGTGGGTAGTGCTCAGAGATCTCATTTTGTGGATGAATGAGCTAAGGTTGGAAGAGGGGAAGGCCTTTCAGGTCTACAGCACTGCCTGGGTCAGACCCACATCTGTCTAAGTAAAAGTCATCCCATTTTGCCATTTGCCATCAGGACCCATTTCCACTGCTCACAAACCCACTTTTTGAACACACTAGGATGTTCTGGTCTGTGGGGTTCACTTTGTCTTCTGTCCCAGCTTGGCTTTGGGGCATGCATCTGGTGAGTTCTTCATTTCACATACAGGATGTGGTGTCCACAACACCAGCTGTGAACTTCCAAGCAGGACTCTGTTCTGGGGAGCTAATCAATCAGTCAACCACAAGAGAATCCACTCGCAGATTATGGCCCCAAAGCCACGGATGGGGACAGCATCCTCTTTCTTCTGTATGTACTCAACTTGCTCTGGGGATGTTGGGGTCTCAAGGCTGGTCTAGCTCTTCTGCCCTCCATAGTGGGTGGGCACCTTCTTCCATATCAGAGCCAGGAGGCCTGGCAAGATCCCTCAGGGATTCTTGGAACTGATGGAAGCCTCAGAGGTTCTTGGGGGCCCAAAGTGATACCCTTCCCAAGAACCTTGTCTCCCGGGTCATAGCTCCTAGGATCTCACAGCACCCTCAGGCTCCTCTCCTGAAGAGTACTTCCTTCCTTATATGTCCTTTCTCAGTGTCTTTCCCTTCTAATTCATTCTTTATTCAGTGAGATGTGATGTGGCCGTGGGCAAAAGGGCCGCCCACTCAGGAACCTGAGACTCCTCCAGCCTCTATATTCTCTCCAACAGCATTCCCAACT
>CABHPP010139208.1:49825-79288 GCA_902168425.1 Peromyscus attwateri | reverse complement strand
CCCACTAATGCCTGAACCCTACCCTACACCAAATTAAATTGGGTCTCCAGGCTGGGGCCCAAGGCATGCACCCATCCCCAGGTGATTTGATCGCATGACTTGGGCTTGGAACCACTTATCTAAGCGTATGGTGCTCAGGCTATTCCCTCTTGAGGTGAACTGGAACTCAGTACTGTTATCTGAGCAAAGATCCTACCCCCACTCCTGTGGAGGAGGCAGTTGACAAACGCCTTCTTCTATGACGTCACAAGTAGCGAATCCACAAAAAGTGGCTAATCCACAAAAAGAGATGTGAGTTTCCTTCTTAACAAAAACGTTCTCTCTTTCAAGGGAAGAGGAGGAGGCAGAACCGACACCCACCAAGATAACTGAAGTAAATAACTCTGCTCTTGATGACAAGTTCTTCTACAGAAACATTAAGTAGAAAGCAAGCCTCACTTTTAGAAGAAACCATGTGCACTGAATCTTCCCCTTTGCCGCTGTCTAGAAATTTCCACATTCATTTGCAGTTGCTGACACATTTCTTGTTATTGAGAGAACAGTCTCCTTCCCACATTCTCCTTCCTTTCAACAAGTTAGTTCTTGATATGTTTAAAGGGGGGCATGAGAAATCTTATCAAACCAGGAATCAAATACATTTTTCCCCTCTGTCTCATTCAACAATTGACCGAGAGACATAGTAGGGATGATTTTTTTTTTTTTGATTTGGTTTTTTTTGAGACAGGGTCTCTCTATGGAGCCCTGACTTTCCTGGAACCCACTATATAAACTAGGCTGGCTTCAAACTTATAGAGACTGCCCCGGTTCTGCCTCCCCAGGGCACAGATTAAAGGCTTGAGCCACCACACCCAGCTCAGGGAGGAGTTTATAGAGTAGTTCCTTCCTAACAGATTGGCCAACATCTGATAGACCTAAGATGAATCAAGCCACTGGAAGAGGGTAATCTGGGGGAACAAACAGCCAGGAACCAATACTCCACATCTTAAACAAAATGAGAGGCCATATATAGAGTTTTTCTATCAGGAGTAAATGAGGAATGAGTCAGGTAGTGTGAATTCTAATTGGTCTTAATAATAAAAACCCAGAGTCAGATATTGGGGTAACTGCTGAAAGATCAGAGAGACAAACGAACAAGCCACAGCCACTTCTTACCTTGCCAAACTTCTCAGCCTGAAAAAGGGGCTGAGCCCCTGTCTCCTCCTGCCTTATATTCCTCTCTCTGCCCAGCCATACTACTTCCTGTCTCCACCTCCTTAGTGCTGGGATTAAAGGCATGTGCCTCCCAAGTACTGGGATCAAAGGCATGAGATCCCAAGTGCTGGGATTAAAGGCATGAGCCACCACTGCTGGCTTCTATGGTTAACCAGTGGCTAGCTCCGCACTCTGATCTCTAGGCAAGCTTTGTTAGAACAAAAACAAACAGAGGCACACTGACCTGCTTCAGAAGTTAAGCTGCTTTCCTTCTGGGATGAGGAAAGGGGCTCCACCCTTCTGGGGTTGGGGTTGCTGGTTCAGTGTGCTGATTCAGTGTACCTAAGCCCATAGATGGTGGTCATAGAGATCATGGCTCTACAGCAAGGAGAAAGTGAAAAAGGCTAGTATCTGAAATAATGAGAAGAAATGGAGAGAGATGAGGTGAGGCAGGGAGCAGGTCCATACACAAAGGTCCCTACTTCTCAGATTTGTTGCTAATTCTTTGTGTTACTGGTTCATCTCTGAGTTAGGGGAAGCTTCCATGGACCCCAGGAGTTGGCTCTTGGGTTTAGAATAGACTAGTAGCCTGTCATCAATCACATGGCAGTCATTAGTGAGTCCAGGGAAGAGATGATTGGTACAGTAACTGCTTAGCTGGCCTGACCATCATGGGAAAATGACTCAAGATCTGTATTCTGTCAGTGTCGTGATGGAAGGCAATGTCTTTTACGTCATCATCACAGCTTCTGTTAGATTTGTTTGCTGAGTGTCTGAGACATGACTGAGGGAAGCTACTCATGTCATGGCAGTGAGGAGGAGGAGGAGAAAGGGATGGGCAGGGTCTGCTCTTCAAAGGCATGTCCTCCTTCCCTGCCACCTACTTCCTCCACCTAGGTTCCACTCCTTCAAGTTTCCAACACTTCTCAGAATAGTGACACCAGCTAGGGACCAAGATTTCAACAGGAGCCCATGGGGAACATTTCAATGCCTTCCCATTTTAGAGCTTGGTACCATCTCCACTCCTCAAACTCAGGGTCATCTTAGGATCTTTGTTCTCGTGTTTTCGTTTGAGTTTCTCTTAGAGGCCCCACTGCCAGGAAGCCTGTCTACCCAGAGCTGAGGTTTGGGCTGGTTACTGAGTCTCTTTTCTCTGTTTATAGTGGCTCAGAGTTCGTTCCTTCCCGTTGAGTCCTGAGTTGTCTCCCATTCTGTTCCCAAGGAGAATTGCTTGTCTGCGGTGTGGGTTTTACAGAAAAAGCCAGCTGCAGCTGTTACCTGGGATGTCTCCTCTTCTTGCCTGTCATCCACACAGTTGTCTCCGCCCCTTCTCTGACAGGCAGGAATTTTCGCTGCTGCTCTGGAAGCTTTCAATGGGAAGAGGAGCCGATTGGATCCCATTCTGTTTCATGTTGCTGACCATCTTCTCATCACCAAGTTTAAGAGATGGCTTTTTTTTTTCCTGCTTGATTTTTCAGTCTTACACCACGAAGACTCCATTAGGAGGAGCTGAGTGGTATGTAAGAATGAACGCAAAGTCTCCTTGCCCTGGTTTTACAGGCCATGCCTGCCTACCTCCCAAGCCTCTGCCAGCTTCTAAATTCCACGCTTCCAAATAAGACAGTAAAATATTCGACTCCGTGGATTGCTAACAGATTCTTGGACCGGAGCACACGTCACCCCCAATGTGTCTTACTGGCTAACAATGTAAAGTACAATGGGCTAACATATGCAATGCATTGTCTTTCCTTTTTAAAAACTCATTTCATAAAACTCCTTAATTGACTCAGGCTTGAACTTCCTGTGGCATGAAACCAAATAGAATTACACTGAAGTGAAAAATGCAAATGTATCCCAGATACCACGGCCGATGTATGCTTGGGGACACTGAAGCCTGAAGACTTGTGTGCATGCTGAGATGCGAAGGGAGAATCTTAGGATTCAGGTATCTGACATATAAACATTTATAGGAATGTTTTAAACGTTTTTGCTTTCTTAGGATGTTAAAACTATCTTTGACTTTGGAATCCTAGAATGCCAGACCCGGGAAGACTTCCGTGGGATCACTGGCTCATTCTCCAGATGGTAGAGAGGATGCTGAGGAAAGGAAAGGAGACACAATTTCGGGATACATCACGGAGCAACAGAGCAAGGGCCAGGTCCTATCCCACACACCCAGGTTCAGCTTCGACTCTGTCAGTCACCGCCCTACACATTGAGATGTCTTGAAGTTGCCCTAAGTGTTGGGAAGTCCACGCCAGACCTTTGTCGGCTCTGTTCCTCATTCTGCAGGAACTAGACAGGACTATTTCTTCAGTGTTTGCTCTGGAGACAGAACGGAAAGGAATGCCAGCCTCCCTCCCTTGTCTCCAGCCCCACTCTGCAAACAAGATGCCCACACGGCCATAGAGGTCAATTAGTGCTGCCTTGTGTGGATTCTTTTCCAGCCACTCATTTTAGCGCAGACATCTCCTTCTTACGATTCATTCATAACTGTTCTATGGATGTCCACAGCCTGGTGACACCGTTGCTCATCACGTCTCCCTGTCTCATGGCATGCATGTCAGGGGACATCATTTGGGGCATGCATAGATGAAATTCATCTTCCTTTTTAAAAAAGGAGTGTAGACAATCCCCAGCGGTGGAAAACTATGCAGGAGATGCTGATCTGGAGGCGGAGGATGCGGGCTTTGACCCTGGTACCAGCTCGTTATCTTTCTTTGCCGGTGCTGTTGCCAGGCAGACTACTTACTGACACAAAGCTCCTCCCTGATAAGTTGAACAGTTCCCCCTCCCAACTTCATTATGCCTGCAGCCGGAGCTCTGCAGTAGAGGAAGCCATGCCAAACACCCTGATTCACGCGCTTAAAATATCTGCCGGCCTGGTTATGCGGGTGAGGCGACAAATCTGGAAAACATAAATCAGAGCCGCAGACGCTCTGAGCATGCGCAGGAACGGCCGCAGGATGGAAGTGCCCTCCAACCTGGGGCTATGACCAGGAGGAGGTGGACGGATACGGCTTTTAGACTGGGGATAGGTGGGTGAGGAGGGCAGGAGCTGGCATGCAGAAGAGGTATTAAAACCATCACCAAACATCCCAGGCACCGGGTATAAGACTAGATAGAGTGAGGCTCAGCCTGAGTCCATAGGGCTGGGCTGGAAAAGGAGACCCCGATGCTAGAGAATCTTCCATGTATGCATTTTAGTAGGTGTTGACCCAGAGCATGCTGGGAAAGTTCTGTCTCAGTGAGTTATGCCAGACCCTTGCACAAATTTGTTTTAAGGTTGGTGAGATGGTTCAGTGGGTCAAAGCACCAGTCATTTAAGCCTGGCAAGCTGAGTTCCATTCTTAGATCCTAAATGGAAGGAGAGAACCAACTCTCCAAAGGTGTCCATGAACCTCCAGATGCACACGGTAGCATGCACATACCAGCATGTACATGTGCACATACCCTCCCCCTAAATAATAATAAATAACATTTTAAAATCAATTATAAATTTCTATGTTGAAACAGAGGTCTTGCTAAGTTACCCAGGCCATCTTCAAACTTGCTATGTGGCCCAGGCCAGCCTTAGATTTGCTGTCCTCCAGCCTCAGCCTCCTGAGTAGCTAAGAAGACAAGTACACTCCACCAAGCCTGGCTGAGAACGTTCTGTGAAGAACTTGGACCAAGTTTGGGCTTTAGAGAGAATTTGGCTTTGCCGTCAGCAGGGGCTCCACCAGGATAGAAAAATACAATATAGAGAATCTGAGGTGGGGAGCCCCCTTAAATAACTGTATATACTTGTAAGGAAATGAAGTAGGTGTGTCCCAGTTATGAGTACTGAATCTATGCATCAGAGGGAGCTAAGAAAGACCCGTGAGGCGATCAGGAGGAGGTAGGGTCAATGACCCCACCATCTCTGGGAAAAGCCAACTTGGTGGGGGGGGGGCCCTTCCTTCATGACCAGCAATGGAGCTACCCAGTCACTTCTGAAGCATAGAAGTGAAACACTTTGGCCACATAGCTGAGTACAGGTCACCAGATCCTAGGATTTCTTGGCCTGGGTCTGGGGACAGCTGGCTTCTTCACACGCCTGAACTCTAGTTCCAAAGTAGTTTTAGAACCATGAGAGGAAAGAGGGTTCAGACATATAGCTCAGATTTCTAACCTTCAGCCATTTGCATTCTGTGTTGCTGTGTCTGCTTTACAAGCAGATCAGGCGCGGTGGGCTGCTGGGGAGAACACCAGGAGTCGGTGGGAAGGAGTGGGAGGGGCCATCCAGCAGCAGCAGTTGTTTCTCAGGCCCGAGTGCCCATAAGCTCCAGGTAGAGGCCCAGGAAAGATCTAGGAGTAGATTAACAGGTGCTGGGATCAGTGGCTCTGGCAGACTTGGTGGTGCAAGACCGAGGATGCCAGCTGATACATCCACAGATAGCAGAAAGTGAGGCTCTCTGCGTACAAGGAGGTGAGATATTGAGAAATGGCTGGGGCTTCTGTTTTCCTACTCCAAGGGAGGAGGAGACATGAAGGACAGGTCATTCCCTCCCTTCCTTTCCAGGAAAAGCAACCAGGGATTTGTATTTTAAGACCTTGGTGCCCTGACCCCAGGCAGGGGATTTCGAGTTCTTTGTGACTCTAGCCTACCTGGGGGAATTGAGGAGTCTTCCAAGGAGGGGGCAGGAGCTACTACCTTGTGAGTGAGATCATGTCAGGGCCTGACTCACCAAAGGTGGCTGGATCCTGGGAACTTGGAGCACAAGAGGCATGTGGGGTTTTCCACAAAAGCCTGGGGATGTTCCCTTGGCTTCACGTGCCAGCTGAGGACAGATGAGGGACAGCTGTGAAAGCCTATGGATCTTAGCTGCTGTGGTTTTCAGAGTCGGGATGTAGGTTCTTTCAGGGAGGCTGCAGATGTGGAGAGGAGTCCCAGGGACCTAGGGCAGAAGAACCCAAGAGAAAGCGGGAAGCAGGACATGATGGGAGCTTCAACGAACAGAGACACCAAAGGACAAGAGTGACTCATTCTGGTTGACAACAAGATGGCTCATGAGGGTCAAGGCATGGACTTTTACAACCTCTGACTCCTTTTCATGATCTCCCCTGTTCCTACGACACAGAATGACTGACATGGATTTCCAGTTTCCCAGCACACTCTATTCTCCTCACTACCTGGGCCACAGTGATGGTTTACTCAGCTGTGCACTAGTCTCATGGCACCCTCCAGAAACAAATCTACTGTGTGTGTCTTCGGGAAAGAAATGAACGCACTGCAGACTGGCTGAGTCCAAGACGCTGACAAGATACATTGCAAAAGTGTTCCTATTTAATGAAAATGGCTTCGGCCGTGCACGATCAGTCACTGACAGGCACAGGTCAGTGCCCGGCTTGCACAGAAAGCCCCGGTGTGCTCCGCTTTTATCTGGAATCACACCATTGAGCCAGCCAAAGTCTTACCCCTGGCTCTGACGCACTGTTGGCTTTGGCATGGCTTTCTGAATTCAGCCCCATTTCTGTGTCCTAGTAAAGACAACACCATCCTATCCTGCCCTGACATTGCTTTCCTGTCCTTATCTAGCGTGACCACTGTCCTGTGATGTCCTGTAACCAGCTGGGGGCTTCATGGGGTGGAACTAGTGGGTTCTTTGGCTTGTTCTTATCCCAGCACCCTCCCCTCCATCTCTCTTCACCCCTGCTTTCTAATGCAGCTCTGGGTTTGCTCTCATTTTTCCAAGGTTTAGCTTAAATGCACATCAAAGAGTCCTCTTCAAAACCCAGGTAAGCAGACCCTGCTGGTTCCTCTGTCCTTGCTACATTGTTTCATCTCACTGTGCACTGTAATTAGTTTCTTTTTACTCGTTGGATAGGAAATCCCCAAAGAAAATGAGCCATATCTATTAACTCCCTAAGCCTTGTATGAATACAGGTGGAATGTTCTTAATGTCATTTACAAATTCAGTTTAAAAATGAATAATGAGCAGATGGAGTGACTAAATTATATCTGGTTTTTTATAACTTGTTTTTAGTTTTAATTTTATTTTTTATGTGTATGGGTGTTTTGACTGCATGTATGTCTGTGTACCACTTGTGTGCCTAGTTCCCCGGGGAGCACAGAAGAGGGCATTGGATCCCTTGAAACTGTTGTGAGCCTCTGTGTGGGTGCTGGAAATCCAACACAGGTCCTCTGGAAGAGCAGGCAGTTCTCGGAGCCGCAGAGCCATCTCTCCAGTCCTTACTACTATCATTATTATTATTGTTTGGCTTATATTCATTGAACATAGTACTGAATTTTATAAGAACATGTTCATGCAAGTTGATAACATCCTTTGACCATGCCCCCCAAATATATGGTTTCTAGATGTCATGAGCTACCCAGCCAAAATCGGAGGTAAAGCTACCTATGGGAAGATGCACTTTTTTAAAAAATTAAAACAAAAACAAAACAACAACAAAAAAAACCCCAAAACAAAAACAACAACAAAAAACCCACTGGGCACGGTGGCACACATCTTTAATCCCAGCACTCAGGAGGCAGAGGCAGGTAAGGAGCTCTGAGTTTGAGGCCGGCCTGGTCTACAGAGTGAGTTCCAGGATAGCCAGGGCTACACAGAGAAACCTTGTCTCAGAAAACCAAAACTTAATTAAATAAATAATCAATGTAATATAATATACTTAGCATAAAATTACACATTTTTAAGCGCACAGTTCATGGTATGACACCTTCGCATGGCTGTGCAGCTGTGACGTCGCCTGTTTACAGAGCTTTTTCATCACCCCAAAACTCTCTGCTCATCAAATAATAGCTCCCATCTTTCTCGTCTCCCAGCCCTTGGTAACTGCTGTACTGTTCACTAGGTCTCTCTTAATGTCAGTTGTCTGGGGAGCTCAGGTAAGTGCAACCACACAATATTTGTACTTCCACAACCTGCTTATTTCACTTAGCATAATGCCTTTAAGGCTCATCCGCAGACCCAGCAAGTTCCAAAGCTTCCTTCTTGATCAAGGCTAAAAGATAGTTCCTTTGCCTATGCTATATGTAGCTGATGCATTCATCTCTGAACAAATATCTCGAGTTGCTCCCATGGTCTGGTCATGGAATAATGCTGCCAATAATCATAGGGGTGCAAACATCGGTTCAAATTCCTAACTCTTTGGGGGCATGTGCAAAGAACTACAAGGTCATATGGCAATTCCATGTTTGGTTTTTGCGGAACTCTCCGTATTGTCTTCCATGGAGGCAGCACTTTACCAGGAAGGCAAAGGTGTCCTTCTTTCCACATCCTCAGCCTTAAGCTTAGATAAAGCTTGGGTATAGGTATCAAGGTTTATGGGGGAAGCTGGCTTCTCACTATGGTGACATTGAGAGTGGTGGAGACCTTGGGAAGTGAGCTGCGTAGGTCAATAAGCATTGCTCTCAGAGAGATTACGGTAGTTCTCCTTGGGTCCTGGTTACTTCTTATGAGAGGTGGTTATAAAAAAAATGAGCAGAACTGATCCCCCACCCCCACCCCCAGTCTCTGACTTCCTGTCTTGGCACATGCTCTCTCCCTTGTGCATGACCTGTCACCATGAAACCATTGACCATGATGTTTCTCAGACAAAGGGGTTCCTGTACTGTTATTGTCCAAAATGTTGTTGGTTGTTTTCTTACTCTTTGTCTCTTTGGGGGCCTGCCACCCAGCTCCCAAATAAATCACACACAGAGGCTTATTCTTAATTATGAATGCCCAGCCTTAGTTTGGCTTGTTTCTTGCTAGCTTTAAATTAACCCGTCTGTCTTTTGTCTCTGGGCTTTTACCTTTCTCTATTTTTGTATACTTTTCTTTCTTACTCTGTTGCTGGTTGTGGAGCTTGGTGACTGGCCCCTGATGTCTTCCTCATTCTCTAGCTCCTAGATCTTTCCTTTCCCAGATTTCTCCTTCTATTTATTCTCTCTGCCTGCCAGCCCTGCCTATCCTTTCTCCTGCCTCGCTATTGGCCGTTCAGGTCTTTATTAGACCATCAGGTGTTTTAGACAGGCACAGTAACACAGCTTCACAGAGTTAAACAAATGCAACGTGAACAAAAATAACACACCTTAAAATAGTATTCCCCAACACTGTACTAGAGGCTGAACAAATAGGCCACCTGGCCTGGGACTTCAGCCTCCCAAATTGAGAATTAAATATGCCTGTTTTCTTTATGAAATATCCAACCTCAGTTATTTTTGTTATGGCGACAGAAAATGGACAGATATGGTCAATAATGATTCTTATTTTCTGGTGTGAGTGTGTGTGTGTGTGTGTGTGTGTGATGTGTGTGTGTTTTAAATTATAGCCCTCCTAATGAGTTTGAATTACTATGTTACTATGGCTTTGATTTGCATTTCTGTAATGATCAATGGTGTTGGAGAAAGGCTAAAAATCTTTACTGTATATATTTTAGACTATTAAAGAAATACATCGAGTATTTTATAAAACATTTGAAATACACAGAAGCAAAAATTAAATCCTAGAAAAATACAAAACTAAAAACTAAAAAAGGTCTTTTAATCTGATTCCTTAGAGATAAATACTTAATACTTCAGGACACCCTTCTGGTCTTTCTTCTACTTAAATGAATTTTTCTGACAAAAAAAAAATGTCTTAGTAGCAAACTCCACACCCAACCCTGTCCGAAGAAGAGACCTTTCTTGTTCAGTGAACAATTTTCTAAGTTTCTTAAGGGCTGTGTTGAAAGGGGGAAAATGTGTCGTTGGTCTGGGGTTTACTACCAGGTTTCTGTTTTGCAGAGTGGGCAGAAGGCTGAGGGCAATGAAACTTTTAGGAGCTGTTGGTGTTGGAAGGGAAGCGCTTGGCCGGAGAAGAGTGACAGGTGAGGTGCAGTCTCTGGCACAGGGGAAGAGCTTTGGCAGAAGGAACAGATGTCGTGGAAGATGCACTTACATTTCTGCCATCACACGAGATCTGTAGTGAAATCTTTATTGCTCCCTGGTGCCTGCTGGAATGAGCTTGCTCGCTGGGAATGTGCTCAATGTGCCAGGGGTGGGAGGAGGCAGGAGAAGGGGAACCGAGTCCGGGACAGAGGGGTGCAAGTTAGGCACCCAGGGCCAGGGACTGGAGCTAACACCATGTGCCCTCTCTGTTAGCAGGGCCCTATGCTGTGTTACTTCTCGTTGCCAGCATCTTATCTGTGGCTAAGAGTTACCAAAAATTCGTTCCTTTTTTTTTTCTGGGCTCCTTTATGCTAATGTGACCATGTGACCGTGTTTTAACTCGGAGAGGGTGGATTTGATTTCTGTGATTTCCAGAGCAAAGTTTTTAAGAAGCAAGGGTATGCCTCATTCTCCTTGCTCCCTGTCATCTTGAGGAGGGTGACAAAGCTTTAGGGGCAGGGTCTTGCTGTGTGGCCCAAGATGACTTCAAACTCATGATCCTCCTACTTCAGTCTCCCGAGTCCCAAGATTACAGACTTGTGCCACCACACTTGGTATTCAAAACTTAGGTTTCTACAAACTCAACAGAGCCATAGACTTGCTTCGTATTACTATGCAAAAGCAAGTTTGTGACAGGCATTACCTATGGTTCCAATAGCGTAGCCTGCCTTGGTTAATACATCAAGATGGAGGTGATTCGGTTGCCTGGTTTGCAACTTTATTGGGTGATATGGAGACCCGAGACACAGTGCACTACAGACAGCTGTGACAATGTAAGGAATTGGTTTCACTCTGTCTCTATTCTGTACCAATGCTAGCTGCACTCCAAGGCTTGCTCTCACGTGATCAGAGGACTGGCTACAACAGGCCTGTCTGCTTACTGTCCCGTGCCACAGGACATTGAATTTTTTCACATCAACCAATGACAACCCCATGCTCTGTGCTGACTCTTGCATGCTACTAATCTGTGACCTCAAGGGTCTGGACCAGTTGGTACTAGAGTAAAGCTAGGCTGGGTCCACACAAACTGCATGGCTGTTGACAACGATACTTCTTCTGAAGAGGACAGACAGGATGGGTTGCCAGATGTACAGAGGAGAAATCACTTGATCTCAGCTTTCTTGAAATAGAAAAGGTTCTTTTGGAGATGCTAAAGAAAAATGAAGTCATTTCCCTCTTACATGGACTGAAAGATGTCTTTGGGAAAATTACTTTCAGGGAAAAAAAAAAAGAAGACAAGAGGATTGAAAATGGGAATGAGGAAAATGACTTACAGACAAGGACACAGATTCACGAAGCTGGAGCAAACTCAACAGCTCAGGAACAAAGTTCAGAAATAGTGTTTTATAAGAGGTACTTTCATAGCGAGGTGGTGCCAAGCAGAATAAGAGAGATGGTATGTCCTAATGTCAGATGTGGAATATTTCACGTCAGACTTCTTTCTCTGGCCATTAGCTCTGGGTTATGGAAATACTTGCAGACTTACCATGCAGGGCAGGCCAGAAGTCAGGGGTGCTGTCCCTGAGCCAAGCTCAAGCTGGATATGCTGTCCTCAGCTATTTCTCCAAACACTGTAAATTCACTCTCCTGGACACCATACCATGTGCTAGAAATAAAAGAGAGGCAGTTATGTATATAGGCTTTCCTTCCCATAGCGCATCACTCTTTACCTTTGTGACAGGAATTAAATTGATTTTACTTGTTGGTTTAGAGAACACAGAGTTGAACCGGTTGTTTTAATACACACAAAAATAATTTCTCTTAGCACAGATGCACTTTGATTGACTTGAAAAAATCCCTGCTTGTAAAATCTGCACAAACAAAAGAAATGCGGAGAGATATGCTATAATAAGATTAAGCTCAATGGCAGGGCAAGGGATGAATTTAAATGAATTAGCAACGCCACCCACAAAAACAGTCTACTTCACCTTTTCTCCTGCACTATGGAGAGAGCAGAAGCGTGGGGCCAGCTCGGTGTGGTTTCCTCCCCTCCCTCCTCCTCCATGAAATTCTCAGTGTCCAGCTCGACTTCTGCTTTTTCCATGGAAACTTCCTGGACTTTTCTAGGCTTTAGCTTCCAGGGATCCATTGGGAAGCAGTGCAGTGGACCTCTAGAGCTCAGATTGCGAAGCCAGGCGGACCACAAACCACTCAGATTGGTGTGCAGCTGTGTAGCTGGGTGTGGGATTTTGTTGCCTGCTTCAAGCCTCGCTTTCTTCTTCTAAAAAATAAGACTAAGAAAAACCGTGAGAAAGAGATAATGAATGTACTAGCACCTGACCCCAAGTAGACAACTTATGCCAGTTGTTTTTAGTTCTGTAGTCTGCCCACACTGCTTTGGGAAGTACAATGTGGGGTGGATACTCCACTGGCCAGTGCACCATCCATTCCTCATTTTATTTTAAGATTTTATTTTAAATCATGTATATATCTGTGTATCTATGCATGGATATGTGCATATGTGAGTGCAGTTGCACACAGAGGCCAGAAGAGGGCATCAGGTCCCCTGGACCTGGAGCTACAGACTGTTGTGAGCTGCCAGATGTGGGTGCTGGAAAGGAACTCAGGTCCTCTGCAAGGGCAGTAAGAGCTCTTAATGCTGAGCTCTTAATGCCCACCCATCTCTCTTACACTGAAAAGATGAGAATTTAAGGTAATTTCAGAGTGGACACAGCTGTGGGCCAGCTTGGGCTGGGAAAACCAGTGGCTGTGGGGTAAGGTCACACTAGGTGAGTCTGTTTGAATACAGGCCTACATGAGTGAGTTCTCCATGAATGGTGCAGGAAACATCCACAAAACTCCAACCAGTGAAATGACTGAGGGAACCCCTGGGGCAGCTGTTATCAGAGGAAAAACCTGAGCAGGAACTGTGACCGCATGTTAGCTCAGTCCCCAAGAGCACTGCTAGCCACAGCTTTTTATTCGATGCCTGCTCAAACATTTGTATTATGCTGGAATTCAGAAATGGGCTGAACTCCTGTATGAAAAGTTTATTTCTTAGATGTTGCCTCAGTCCATCTGCCATGACAAAATACCACAATATAAATAGCTAATAATAGATAGCTAATAATAGAAATGTTTGTCTCACAGTTTTGGAGGCAAGGAAGTCCAAGGTGAAAGTTCTGCTGTAGTCGGTGTCTGGTGAGACCCACTCCCATACTCATGACTCTTCCCTCACGGTGTCTTCACACTGTGGAAGGGAGGAGGAGAGTGGCCACTGATGCGATCTGAAAAAAACTTTAGGATTTAATTGCCTCCCAAAGCCCCATCTCTTCCTCCTCTCATTTTGAATGTCAACATAGGCGTTTGAGTAGGACACAAACATTCAGACCATGACAGATTTTAACGGGGTTGATGGAAGAGGTAACACTTATATTTTCAAGAGAATAACACATTGCGTGTATGAGGTGGGGTGGGGTACACATATGTGCACAGTTGCAAGTGCACACACACATGTGCTTGGAGGCCAGAGAACAACCTCAGTGTCATTCCTTAGCTGCCACCTATCTTTTGTTTCTAACATTTATTTTTATTTTGTGTCTGAGTGTTTTGCCTACATGTCTGTGCACTACATGCATGCAGTACCGAAAGATACAAGAAGAGGGCATCAAGCCCCTGGAACTGGAGTTGAGCTGCTGTATGGGTGCTGGGAATCCCATCCAAGTTCTCCAGAAGAGCAGTCAGTGTTCTTAACCACTGACTCATCTCTCTCTCTCTCTAATTAGATAGGAACTTAGCCTGGAGCTACTAAATAGTCTAGGCTGGCTGGCCAGTAAGCCTGGGAGATCTATCTATGTCTGCCTCCCTAACAGTGGAATTACTGAATATGTACACCACACCTAGTATTTTTTTTTATGTGGATTCTGAGGATCAGACTCAGGCCCTCATGCTTATAAGGCAAACACTTTACAGACTGAGCTATGTCTCCAGCCTAAACAACACATTTTAATCACCTAAAAAAAAAAAAAAGTGAACAAATGTGCTTCTCAAAAAGGATCTTGATGAATTTGTTAATTCTAACAAGTGTGGTATGTAATTGGGCATTTCTCTCCCACCTGCCTGTTCCCAGATACCTGGCAGTGGCTTCTCAAATAATTGACTCAGAGGTTTAATATGACTTATAAATGCTCGATCATAGCTCAGGCTTGTTACTAGCTAACACATTTTAAGTTAACCCATATTCCTTATTTACTCTCTGCCACATGGTGGTACCTTTATTAGCATGGCACATTCATCTCCTGCTCCCTCTGCATCTGGCTGGGGACTCCTGACTCTGCCCTTCTCTTTCCCATTATCCTTAGTTTGGTCACCCCACCTATACTTCCTGCCTGGCTACTGACCAGTCAGTGTTTTATTAAACCAATTTGAGTGACAAATCTTTACAATGTACAAAAGGATTATCCCACAGCAGTGGTAGGCCCTGAATTGAGCAACACAAGCCACCAGAGCTTGTTTTTGTAGCAACCACAGTTTACTGACAGCCATTGCTTGTCCATGGCCGGTTATAAGAGCCTGGATTGCAGTATGCTCTGGTCTCTGCACATGCTTGCATGGATGCAAACCCTCACATACTCACATGCCTGCACTACACCCACACCCACACACAGAAACACATGCCCCAAACAACAACCAAAACAAATTTAAAACAATTCTTTCCTCAGATGTTTGCTGTAAAGATGAAAGGAGCTAATTTATGCAAACGATTCAGCCTAGTATCTGACACATATAAACCTCAATTCATGTAAACAAGTATGATAATAACCACTCAACAGTTTACATGTCACACCCTTGTCTTCAAGTTGTGCAGACTAAAAGTCATTGGATCACGGTCTTTACATGAAACGTGAAGACAGCCCTTTGCTGTTTTGAGAAATCAGCACCTTTTTAAAACCAATAACTCCCAGAGCTCTGTGGATATTAACAATGGTAAGGATAAGGGTTGTCACTGAGAATCTGTGTAAGCGATGCAGAAACTAGCCCCACGGGGCCGCGGCAGGGTGGTGGTGGAGGGAGGTCAATATAACCTTCAATTACCTGGGAAATCAGCTCTTCCAAATTGAGTTGTTCCCTTACCCTCAGCAAAACAGGCTTCAGCTCCCTCTGTGACTTGAGAGAGTCACTACAAATCATCGGTGCCCTTGAACTGAATCTGGGAGAGCCTGAGTAATGACATTATACACCTCACACAGCAGGAATGAGCTTAAAAAGCAATTCTCCTCGGAGAACGCGGGAGAATAGTAGGTCCTTTGTGTGCACTCTGCGGTGAGGTCATTGTCCCGCCGTCCCTGGGAAGGGGCTGCAAGGTTCAACTGGACTGAGCCCCAGCGGTGGTGGAGTGTGCCCCTCACCTGGACCCTCCATGAACAATAACCCCATTGTGAGATTGGGCTCCTTCTGCCTGGGGAAGGGACACAGTCACCTGATCTACATAAGGACTGAAGTTCCCACAGCAGCCTTATTGCCTTTTTTCTAAGAGGGGTCTAAGCAGGAGGGCTCAAAGCAACAGCCGGGGCTTAAGTGCTGACCCAGGCACCCAGGATGTGGAGGCTGACGGGTATGGCTGCCGGCTTCCTGCAGTGTATAGTCTGATCTGCAAATAAACCATGAGCGAACATGAGTTGAAGACGCTGTAGTACATATCGGAAGCACAAACTAATGGCTGGCTTTTACTTGGGACCTAGTGGGGAGAAGGGCAGGCCAGGCATGAAATAAAAGTTTTTTGTTTTTTGTTTTTATATTGAAACAAGCACAGATGTAAGATGTGGGACCTGGACTTTGCCAGGTGTAAAGAACCAAGTGGAAGAAACACACACACAAACAAAAACCCCACACACGTTTGCCTACGGTGAGATCTGACACACCTCTTCCTCCCCACACGGGGAAGCATTGTCTCCTGGTTCCTACAGGGGGGCTGTGTAGGAAGACTTTGACATGAGAACAGAGGGTTTCAGCTCCAGCAGTGGAGGTTTCTGGGGGAAGGTCCTCTAACACAGTGAGAGACATGGCGGCTGGATGGCTGGAGCCTAGCAGCCTGCGGGGCGGCGAGGAGATCCCTGGCCCAGGTTGGCAGCCACCCTCCCCTGCATGGCACTCTCCCGACTGCTCCTACAGCGCAGCATCTGCTCAGCTCAGGTGCCCATCTAGTTTTATGTTCCTAGGGTGAGTTTTCCCTCAAGTAACTGATGAAGCTGGGCACAAGCGGGGACAACTGGGGACAACTAGCAAGCACAGAGGAAAGCGGGGAGAAGAGGCCTCTCATATTGACTCATCTTTTTTCCTGCTGTACTGTTCATCTCTCTTTGGGGTCAATCTAGCGGGTGCCCATGTCCTAGCAGCCATCACTGGAACCTTCCTCCCTTCCGTAGCCAGTCCAGTACCTGCACGCTTGTGTGACGTCACTGTATGACGTCAGGTGTTTCTGAGGCATGAGCAGGGGTGGCGAGATGGGACGAAGAGCAACCGATGGACAGAGGAGGAGATGAAAGCAGTGTACACGAGGCCACCGTGGTGTCTGTCAGCGGCAAGCCAACAGGGAAACTCCGAACACAATGCAATCTGAATGTTCCTGGGTACTCATCCTGGGCACGCACTCATTCTGGATTACTTAAACACCACCAAACATAGACAAGGTCCTAAGTAAGACATAATAGATAGCTGAACATTTAAACGACCTCTTCAAATTCTTAATAATTCTCTTATTATGGGACTCATTATTTGAAAAGTATGTCAGTTTCTGAGATTCATTGACATGCATCATTAGCGATTGTCTTAGCATCAGAATAATTAGTCACATACACAAAACTTTTTTCTTTAACCTCTATACAGATAACCACAGTAAGCAGGGAATGCCGGTATTGGTGCCTGATGCTGGCCATCGAGTTGATCCTAATGTTTGCGGTTCTGTGGCACCACCATTAAATCTGATGCCTTCAGATACAAAGCACATATTTTTATAGCCTTAATTTACATGGTGCTGAGGTTTGAATGTGTCTCCCAGAATTTATGTACTGGAAACACAATCCCTGCTGTGACAGCTTTGAGAGGGCCTTAACTAGAGTTTAGCTCACAAGAGTGTCACGGTCATGGATAAGTCAGTGGCATCATAAAAAGGGGCCTGTGTTAGTTATTTGTCTCTGGCTGTGACAAACACCGGACAAGGTTATTTTGGCTCACAGTTCAAGGGGTCACCATCATGGGGAAGGCACGGTGGCAGACCGCCAGTCAGTCACATCGCAGCCATAGTCAGGAAGCAGAGAGATGAATGCACTCTTAAAGAGGTGCTTAGCTCACTTAAAACTATGTGTATTTTTATATTTTATGCATGAGTATTTTGCTTGCAGGCGTGTGTGTGTGTGTGTGTGTGTGTGTGTGTGTGTGTGTGTGTGTAGACAGAGGTGCTCACAGAGGCCAGAAGCCCATCAGATCTTCTGGAACTGGAGTTACAGTCTGTTGTGAGCCACCATGTGATGCTGGGAACTAAACCTGGGTCCTCTGCAAGAGCAGTGAGTACTCTTAATCTAAGCCCTCTCTCTAGCCCCTCAAGTTTTTTTTTTTTTATTCAGTCTGGGTACCCAGCCTGGTTAACCCAATCAATAATGGTTGGGGAGGGATTTTTTTTTTTTAATTCATGTATGTATCTGTCTATATGATACATCCGTGTGGGTGCCCCTAGAGGCCAGAAGAGAGTATTGGATTCCCCTGGAGCTGAAGTTACAGGTGGTTGTGAGCAGCCTGGATGGGTGCTAGGACTCAACCTCAGGCCAATTAGAAAAGCTGTAAACACTCTTAGCCCTTGAGCGGTCTTTCCAGCCCCCATCAACCTATTCTAGAAACTCCCTCACAGATGAGCCCAGAAATCTGTCTCCTAGATTAACCTTGATCTGGTCAAGTTGTTAATCAAAATTGACCATCACAAGGCTGTTTGTAGGGGTCACTCTCATGCTCTTCCCTCCCTCCTTCTACCATGTGATGATACAGCAGAAATGAACCTTGGTCTTTTCCTTCCCAGCTTCTAGAATTGTGAAATCATTTTCTGTTCTATAAAGAACCCAGTCTCAGGTACTCTCTTACAGCATTACAAAACAGACTAAGAAACAGTGCTTTTCAAACCAGTTTGAGAAATGATGGAATAGTCAACAGCTGGTTGATGCTGATATGCTACTTATTTGAGTGAAGATGGATCTCCTATCCTCACATCTTACATAAGCATTAAATCTAATGCTATCTTAGTTAGAGTCTCTATTGATGTGAAAAGACACCATGGCCATGGCAACTCTTATAAAGAAAACATTTAATTGGGATGGCTTACAGTTCAGATGTTCAATCTATTATCGCTATGATGGGACATGGCAGTGTGCAGGCAGACATGGTGCTGGAGAAGTAGCTGAGAGTCCTACATCTTGCAGGCAACAGGAAGTGGTCTCAAACACTGTACATGGCTTGAGCATATGAGACCTCAAAGCCCGCCTCCACAGTGACACACTTCCTCCCACAAGGCCATAACTACCCCAACAAAGCCACATTTCCTAATAGTGCCACTCCCTTTGGGGGCCATTTTCTTTCAAACCACCACAAATGCTTAGAGAGCTAAAACATAAAGCAAAACCAACTTATAAATTAACACAGAAACTAACTTTAAAATATACAGAAGAATTTAAAAATGATCATGAGATGGGTAACATCTAAAGAAAGACTACAAATCCAGAAACTGTAAACAAAGTAACTGACAGATGTGGCTACATGAAATGGCAAATTATTCATCTAAAAAGATGTCATGAGGGCTGCAGAGATGGCTCAGTGATTAAGAGCACTTGCTGCTCTTGCAAAGGATCTGGGTTCGATTCTCAGCACTCACCTGGTATCTCATAACCACCTCTTAACTCCAATCCCAGGAGGATCTGATGCCCTCTTCTGGCCTCCATGGGCACTGTATGCACATGGTATGTATTCATATATGCAGTCAAAATACCCATACACATAAAATTTAAAAGGTAATGAAATAAAGAAAGGATGCCATAGCTAAAATTAAAACAAAGTGGCTAGACTGGACATAGAGGTACACCTCCACCTCATAAGGTACCTCCAGGAAATCTTTTCTCAGAAGAACTTTTCTTCAATACCCAGACTTTGTAAGATGCACCTCTCTCTCCAGCACAACAAACTTTTTTTTTTTGAGGGAGACAAAGTTTATACAGAAAAATTTTGGTTGTGTGCCCTCAAACTTGATGTGATGTTTAAATCAGAGAAGGATGTGTGAGAGGGAGAGGGAAGGATTTTCCAGTTATTTCCCACATGCAGATGTCTTGAACAACACTGAGTGTTGATAAGCTGGTAAGTATCCCGTTGCTGCTAGCAGTGAGAGGCGGCACACGTGCAGCACATGTGAAGAGTGACACATACTCTCCGGTGATCGGGGAGCAAGGTCCCATGCATCCTAATTAGTTACGTCTATGGGTGTTTGTGTTTTAAGGAGTTGAACACTTTTTAAGGTACTATAAGCAATCATAGCACATTGTGGATAATATACAAAATGGGCTATAATTGCATGAATATCTGCATATATGTGTACATATATTCATATATATGTGTACACACACACACACACACATATGAATCATCCTCAAGGGCATAAGACAGGGGACTGAAAGGTAGTGTGATCAAGAAATAAACAGTTGGACACTTACTATCAAAAAGTACTAAGATGGAGCTGGAGAGACAGCTCAGTGTTTAAGAGCACTGGCTGCTCTTCCAGATGGACCTGGGTTCAATTCCCAGCACCCACATGGCAGCTCACAACTGTCTGTAACTCAAGTTCCAGTGGCTCTGACTCCCTCACACAGACATTCATGCAGGCCAAATACCAACACACATAAAAGTTAAATGAATAAATAATAAATATTATTATTTTAAAAAGCCACTAAGATTTGGAGATGCTTGTTACTGTAGCACAATGTGCCTTACCCTGACTGATACAAACAAAGACATTACAAGGTTTTTTTTTTTTCATGTATTTCTCTGTACATGCATTTGCTTATACATTCTCTATACATGCTTATGAGTTGCTTATAAATTAATTTTAAAAAGTGACTTCTTAGCAAAATTATCAATTACTACATGTCAGTGACATTTGGAGCTGTTGAGAAGTAGAAACTGCACAGCCTGGTTTCAAGGGCAAAGTTGAAACACCTCCCCTACAGGCCAGCATACCGTGGCTGCAACCCGAAGTACACTGAAGCATGAGATGTGCTGTTCAACCAACAACCAAGAACCCTGGTGACGAAGTACTCATAGGATTACGGATGTCCCTGGTGGAAGATCAGGATAGAGAAGTCCCCCCACACACACACACAGAGTGCTGGAGGACTTCCCAATAGGTGGTAGTCCCACAGTGGTTGTTTTTGCCCACGTTGTGTGGCAGGGCTCTCGAGCAGGGGGTCACAACCATTACTGATTCTTGTTGTCTCATGATGCTGGTCCCTGCAGATATGTCCTCAACCGAAAAGTAGATAAATAAAAACCGCTGACTCAAGATGTTTAGACTCTAACTTCCTGGTGGTTCCTGCCCTTGTTCAAGTCTACTAATACTTACTAACAGAGCGCCTCCTCTCTGCCAAGCCTTGTAATTGCCGGCTGCAATAAGACAACAACATGTTCTTAGCCTGGTAGAGACAGGTAATAACAGCTACCCAGAAACACAGTAACGACAGTACTACCCTTTCTGAAGGGGGTGGGTGGGTTCCAAGTGTTTCCAGTTCACAAACAAAACAAAAACAACCTTCTCACCAAGTATAGTTATGCCGAACTTTTTTTCAGATGGACTAAGACTGAAAGAAATGAACTGACTTTCTCAAATCTGGCAGTCCCCCAGGAGAGGCACGGTTTCCAGCTGTTGGCTCTGCCCTGGCTGTCACCTCTTACTCAAGGGTCAGGTAAATAATGGCACCAGAGTGGAACAAAAGGTGGAGAGGTCCAGAAGAGGGGTGAGTAAGGCGTGACTCAGAACACTGACCTTCAGAACAGAACACCAAGAGCAGCTTCTTGTTTGTGTTGCCCCCAGAGGATGCGGCAGAGCTGTGTTCCTGCAGTGGCCTGGAAATCTGACTTGGGTTAGCTATGGTTAGCATTCCCTCCATTTCTGTCCTCACCCTCCTCTCCTGAAAATGGAGGAGGGGTCTGATTGGCTGGAGGCTGGGGGGTAGGGAAAGGAAAGCCTTCACAGGAGGTCTGTTGTTAAGCAGAGAATCCGCAAAGATGCAGATACAGGTATTAGGTCCCAGGTCCACCCAACCCTCCTGTAGCTGAGGCTAGGGACGCATCAAGTCCATCTGCTATCAGCTCTGGCTTGTATTAGCGTTTTTCCTGATTAAGCATTCAGAAACCAGCAAGCAACCTGGGGATCTAATTTAGGTCTCTTCTTGGTTATTGAAGAACTTAATCTGAACAGGGTGTAGTAGAGCTCCCAGCCTAGGACTTTCTTCACGTGGGGCTCATTTTCCACTCAGTGATTGGAGGTGTTTTCACTAGAAAAGCCTGAAAGACACCAGCAAGGTGTCTTCGGGGTGGGGTGAGAGCCAAAGTTTTAATTACTATGACTACAAGATACATGAAACAAAAATGCCTCTGACCTATAAGCCCCTTGTCCAAGGACAAATACTTCCTGAAATGTTGGAGGCTATGGTTTATGGGAGAGAACAAGCCACATGTTTCCACTCCCCTAACCAAGTTTGTTTGACCCATCTGCACAGGGTGTGCTCGATCACATGTGGGCGGGAAATACGTCAGGATGTGTGCTTGCCCCTGAGTGGACCTGATGGGAAATGCGGTGAATTGTGGGTTTTGCCTTTTTAAGCCCCTGCTAACCATGACTTAGGGCCATTTCCCTGGGAGCCCAGGTATGGCTCAACCTGGCCAGTATTTAATTAAAGCTTGTTTCAAATTTGACTTTAAATTGTGGTAGTGGTCTTTTTGACCAGTGGGATTAACAGTGGTCTTTCCTAGGCTCTGCTTTAGACTAGGGCTTGGAGGTACTTCTGGCCTTCGAGATAATGACCAGCAAGATGCTGGGGGACACTCAGAATAGAACCAAGGGCTTCTAAGCCAAAGGGCGGCAATTCTGGGGTGCTAGTGAGTGCCTCTGCTCTTTAGTATGAAGGGGAGTCAGGTATAAATGGGTTCTTGGGCTTCTTTCAGCAAGTGGTCCAGCTAGTGCTAAAATGGTGACTCAAGCAAGAGAAAGTATGCTGCGGGGAGATGGCTCAGTGGGCAAGAGCACTTGCTGTGTAAGCATGAGGACCCGAGTTCAAATCCCTGGTGCCCATCTAAAAGCTGTGTGACTGAGTATACAAGTTCCTGTATCCCCAGCACCACGGGAAGCAGAGACAGCAGGATTGCTGGTTCAATGCTTGCTCCAGGTCCAATAAGAGAATCTGTCCTCTGTAAGGGACTAAGACCAAAAGTGACAGAGAAGGACACCTGGCACCCCTCTCTGGCCCCTATACGTACATGTGCACACACCACACACATATACCATTAACCCACGCACACGCACTCACCCACACGTGCACACACTCCAAGGGCAGAAGATGAAGAGGTGGTTACCTTGTGGCATAAAGATACCCCCAGGACACATGGCTTCCCCATGGAATGTAGGAAGCCGCACAAACGTTCCGATGATGTGACGGAAGACAGTGACAGCATCGTCAGAATTACGACTCCCTGGAAAGTAGCATTTGGTTTATATTAATGTCAAATCATCACGTGCCAAAAGGGGCTGCTTAACTTTCCAGTTCCAGCCGGCTGCCCTTCTTCGGGGGCATCTTGTGCTCCTGTGAAGATGGCAGTCAGGGTTGAAAACAGCAAGGGGCACAGTTTGCGTTTTCATGTCTTAAAATGTGTACTCCTGGAGGAAGAGGATGAGGTTGGGTTTTGTGTTGTTGCTTCATGGTTTTGTTTGTTAACTGTGGCCAGGTAGCTTTCACTGCAAGGGCTGTTCCGAGCAGTTTCTCACATTCCTCGCTCTGGCCACACCGCTGGCCCTCCCTGCTCCTAACCCCTGAGAACAAGCAGCCAGAGGACCACAGGAACCCATTCCTCCCAAGTGAATAAAGGAACAAACAACTGTCCTTCAGGAAGCCTGGTGTGGTAATGCATGCCTGTAATCCAGGGCAGCCTGGGTTGTCTATAGTGCATTCTAGTCCAGCCTTGGTTGTATATAGTGTGTTTTCCAGGCCAGCCTTGGTTGTATATAGTGTTTTCCAGGCCAGCCTTGGTTGTATATAGTGCATTCCAGACCCACCTGGGTTGTATAGTACATTCCAGGCTCGCCTAGGTTATATTGTGTGTTTCAAGCCTGCCTGGGTTGTATACAGTGTGTTCCAGGCCAGCCTGGGCTATATTGTCAGTTTCAAGCCAGCCTGGGTTGTATAGTGCATTCCAGGACGGCCTGGGTTGTATATAGTGTGTTCCAGACCAGCCTGGGTTATATTGCTATATTGTGCATTTCAAGCCAGCCTGGGTTGTATATAGTGCATTCCAGGTCGGCCTGGTTGCTTAGCAAGATCCTCCCTCAAAAAGTTGAGAACAAACAAACACAACCAAGCAAAGCAGAAGTCCTCTAGGGGAAGCCAGACTCACCAGAAGCTCACAGCCTTGGAACAGCTTGTTCTCCAGAAGGCCCGGGTGGAGGTAGGTTCGGGAGACCTTTGCTCTGTGCTTATTTAGTTCAAAGTGTCATAACAAAGGGTGGGCAGGACAGTTTAAACAACACATTGCCGTTTCTCACAATTCGGGAGGTGGAAAGGCCAAGAGCAGGGTGCTGGTGGGTTTGGTGCAAGAGTTCCCTTGGGTTTGCCGATGGCCACACATTCCTATGGTGTCCTCACGTGACTCAGAAGAGAGGAAGTCTTGGTCGATACCTCTTTTTATAAGGACACTGGGGATTCCACCCTCGTGACCTCATCTAGCCTCATTACCTGCTAAATACCACCATTGTAGGGCTTCAACATAAGAATTTGAGGGGGTGCGTAAACATTCGTTCTATAATACAGTGTATTAAAACCACATGCCATGGGGCCCTGCTTAGCACAAAAGTGTAATCACTGTGGTAGACAGAATTCAAAGTTAGCCCATAAGATTCCTGCCCCACAGTGTACTACTCACCCTGCATAATGCCCTCCTTTGAGGTGGGCAGATGGGTCTGACTCAACCAGATGACGTGTTTAATAGCAGGTCTAGTGGTAAAAGGAATTAGAGTGTTTTGTACCAGGCTTTTTCTTCGAGGCCGCCAACCAGCTCCCAAATCATGTCATGGAGACTTCTAATTAGTTATGAATACTCGGCCTAGCTTAGGCTCCTGTCTGGCTAGCTCTTTTAACTTAAATTAACCTGTTTCTCTTTATCTACCTTTTGCTGCTGGGCTTTTTACCTTTCTTCCTTCTTTCTGTAAATCTTTCTTTCACTGCTGCTTGTGTAAGCTGGCTGGCGGCTGCCTGGCTGGCCCTGGGTGTCTCCCTCATTCTCTCTTCCTCCTTCTTCTCTTGTTCTTCTTGAGCCTAGATTTCTCCGCCTATTTATTTTCTCTCTGCCTGCCAGCCCCGCCTATCCTTTCTCTCCTGCCTAGCTATTGGCCATTCAGCTCTTTATTAGACCAATCACCTTAGGCAGGCAAGGTGAAACCAATGCAACACATCTTTACATAATTAAACAGATGCAGCACCAACAAATGTAACACATCCTTACATCATTAAACAAATGCAGCATAAGCAAATGTAACACACCTTTATCAGTTAAAGTAATATTCCGCAGCATAAAGAAATGTAACACATCTTTGCTCAGTTAAAATAATATTCCACAGCAGTGTGTTTCCTGGTGTTAAGAAGCTAATTAGATATTGACAAGTTTGAAAGACAGATAGGGATAGACCCGAGGCAGGTGAGCATAGGGAATAGCTTAACAACTTAGGGACTCCACTTGGTTTGGGGGTATACACACATACCTTTTCTAATAATGCATTTGTCAGCCTCAGAGCCTCATCTGCAAGTGCTATGCACACATATCTGACTTTCAACAATGCATCTAGCAATCTGTTAGCAACCTAGGATCAACTGAGTTGAGCTGCACATGCACTCCTCTCTGGACAATTGAAAAAGCTTCTCATCTCCTTAATGAACCTGAAACCTAGATCCCATTCAATCTTTCTCATCCATTTACAAGAGTAGAAAGGTTAGAGCTAGTTTGGGGTGTATGTGGAATAAGTGAGGGCAAAACTGTGTCTCCAAGTGAATTTAAAGAGAACCCACTATTTGCTGTCTTACATTATGCCCAATGAGGCATGCATAAAATTGAAATCAGAGGCATCATCAGAAGGTGTAGACAGATTTTTCTTTGGGCCACCAGCTTACAAAAAATGACATGGAGATTTATTTATTAATTATGAAAGCTTGGCCTATAGCTTAGGCTTGTCCCACTAGCTCTTATAACATAAATTAACCCATTTATATTAATCTCTGTTTTACCTGGTAGCTTTTTACCTCCATTTCACCTTGCACCTCCTGTTTCCTCTCCATGTCCTCCCCCTCCACCCCACCACCCAAACCCTGTGTCTAGATTCATCTCTTCTCCCTCTCTTTCTGCCCGAAGTCCTGCCTAACCTCTTCCTGCCTAGCTATTGGTCATTCAGCTCTTTATTAAACCAATCAGAAGGCACCTTGGCAAAAACACATCTTCACAGTATACAAAAGATTATTCTACAACAAGAAGGGATATACAGAATAGAAAATGGTTATATAACAGAATCTGTTGATCAAAATAGGTAACTATCTAAATCAAACCACTAGTAACCAAATCCCTTCTTTTTATAAACCTCTATCTTAGTTACTGTTTTATTGCTGTGATAAGATACCATGACCAAGGAAAGTTATAAAAGAAATATTTAATTGGGAGCTTGGTTACAATTTCAAAAGACTAGTCTGTAACCCTCATGATATGGGGAACATGGCAGCTGGCAGGCAGGCATGGTGTTGGAGCAGTAGCAGAAAGCTTTACATCCTGATCCTAAGGAAGCAGGCAGAGAGAGAGAGAGAGAGAGAGAGAGAGAGAGAGAGAGAGAGAGAGACAGAGAGAGAGAGACAGAGACAGAGAGAGAGACAGAGAGAGAGAGAGAGAGACTGGACCTGGTGTGTCCTTTTAAAACCTCAGAGCCAACCCCCAATGACATACCTGCTCCAATAAGGCCACACCTCCCAATCCTTCTCAAATAATTCCATAAACTGGGGACCAAACATTCAAATGTATGTGTCTATGGGGTCTATTGTCTTTCAAACCACCAGAACCATAAAAATAAGGTCCAGGCAATAACCAGGGGTTCTTAAGCACCTTCACTCTTGTGGCCCACTGTCACTCTTAACATCGGATCTGATCTGTCCTAGCTCTTTGCTTTGAATAAAGATCTCTTGCTACTTCTGCAAATCTGTGGGAGCCTTTTTTCAATAATAGGCCCAAATCCTGGAACACACAGCCCAGACCTGGCCATTGGTAATAGAACTGCTTTCATAATCAGCAGCTTGAAAACCAAGGACTAGAACTCCGGAACCCAATACAAGTCAGGAGAATGTTACCTGAGTGTATCTCTAGCCCTGGGAGGCGGCACACCACTCTAAGCTGGCAGGGATTACCGTCTAGACAGAGGCCTTTTGATTTTAAGACAGGTTCTCATGTAGCCCAGGCTGGCCTCAAACTCAGTATATAGCCAAGGCTGCCCTTGAGCCTCTGGTCCCCTTGGCTCACCTTCTAAGGGCTAAGATACAGGTGTGCACCATCACGCCTTGTTTATGCCCTAAAATGAATTATGATTGAACCCAGGGCTTCAAGCTCATAGAGGCAAGTATTCTACCAGCAGAGCTCTATCCCCACCCCTAGCCAGAGGCTTTCTGGTATTGCCCTCTCCTGTAAATGTCAACCCAATTGTCCTTTCAACTACCGGGATGGGAAAAAGCCCCTCAGGAAGATCTAATGTAGAGACTTTTGAAGTGGTATGAAGCCTGCCTGGAGTATAGATTTCAACTCTGGTCCCTCTGGTCCCTCTGGTCACTGTTACTGTCACCCTCTAAGCATGCATACCATTTTTTTTCTTCAGAGAACTCCATCCTCCGTTTTGTGCTCTATGTGTCATCTGAATCCTTTGACAGGATGACAAGGACCAGGTAACTGAGCAGAGTCTAGAGCAGGCCCGATGACAATGTGGTCTTATAGTCGCTAACAGCCATGCTGTGAGAGGGTCACAGGGTGAGGAAATGCGATTGAGCAACAGCTAGCAAGAACACTGAACCTTGGTCCTGCAACCAAGGGCAACTACGTTCTGCTGATAACGGTGTAGGTGTGAGGACATGAACTCCATACTTCAGGTGAGATCCCAGCCAAGCAGAGAATTAGCCACACCATGCCCATCTTCATTGCTTTCTCCTCGCCACGATAAATACCCTGACAAAAACATCTTAAGAAAGAGAGGGTTTATTTTGGTTTATCGATTTAGAGGGACACATTCCCTCGTGGCAAGGGCATCACGGCTGCTGATGAGGGAGGCACATTAGCTGGGGCAAGAGGCTGGCTGGTTACATTGAATGCACACTTAGGAAGTGGGGGGAGAGAAGAGGAAATGGGGCTGGGCTATCAGGTCCCATGGCCCACCCCCAGTGAGTCACTTCCTCCATGAAGGCTCTATTTCCTAAAAGTTCCACAACCTTCCCAAACCGTGCCCCCAACCAGAGACTGAGTGTGCAAACATGTGGGCCAATGGGGGACATTTTATATTCAAATCATAACAGTGGTTACTTCTGAACTACACAACTGCCTGGTGATAAATGCATGCTATTTTAAGCAGCCGAGACTAGGGTAAATTGTTACGTAATAGGGAGTGCTAATAAAACCTCCTTCCTCCGACAGACCAGTCCACCTCCCCTTCGCCCCTTTGTCTTCTCCAGCCAACTTTTGTCGGTTTCTGATGACGTATTTCCCTTGCATTACTGCATACGGAACCTTCTTCCTTCCTCTTCCCTTCTCTCTTTCCCTCTGCTGTTTCCTTTGGGACTTTAACGGTCATTCAAACCTTCTCAGCACACATCCCTCTTTGAAGACTCCCAAAGCATTCTACTGTCTTATTCCCACCCTCTTCCAAGTGTCCTCCGGGGCACACGTCATTGCGGGACCACCATTTGCATCCTTGCAATCAGCGCTCAGGTTTCCAAAGCTGGAAAACATATTTATTACATAACAGCAAGACGTAAGCTCAAACAACTCGCTGCTGGGCTCTTAAACATAGCAACAGCAGAGAGCTTTTCTGGGCTTGAGGAGGAGCATTCAAGTGTCTCCTAATTTCAGCAATTTTTCTGGTCTATAGAATAGAAAGTCTAAAAACAGCACGAAGGTAGCTCAGAACATTCATAGAAAACTTTACCAGACACTAGTGAGCAAGGGGTGTAAAGGGCGCAGAAAGCCTAGTACGTCAGCTGTGGAGAGTGGCAGGCAGCCACTCGAGCTTGTTCCCTGCTTGCTGACCACTCTGGGAGGAAAGGAAGGAAAAGGAACAAGGAAGGGGTCGACGACTCCCTTCCTGTCTTTCTTTGTTTCCTGACGCTGTGGTGGGAATACCTCATTTCATCTGGACCGAAAGAAGTTTTTCTCCCTTCAGGTTGCTCTGTCAGTATTGGCTCACAGTCAAGCAAAAGTAACTCATCTTTCCACCAATCTGGGCTCAGAGGGTAGTTGGGATTCTGCGTTCCTGTCTGTGCGTTCCCCTGAGAATAGTCTGTCTTCCTCACTACACAGACTATCTGGAGGTCATGTGAGGACGCCTCACTGGAGGCTTTGCCTGCCATGAATAGAGTCTGTTTGCAACAAGAACTCCCCCTGTGTCCCCAGATTTGGAGGTCCACACTCTACCTTGTCGGTTCTCTTCATGCACCCTCAGGGATACTCTGTCCCCACTCACATCTGTCAGGCCCACCGCCTGGCAGGGCCTTCCTCCACTCACTTCCTTTGCATCCTCACCATCATAGCCTTGACTTCTGCTTTCTGGATTGGCCTGGGGTGGTGGTGGGTGAGGAAGGCCTTCATGTTATAGTTGTTTCTGAGCCTTAGCCTATGTCAGACTGACTGAACACTGACTGGCCATTCAAAATATCTCTTCCACAATGTTCGACAGATTCTATTTCTGCTTGACCTGAGAGAACTCTCTAGTCCATTGAAGAGTTAAACAGTTTTTGGTGGAGAAGACAGGAGGCATTCTCTTGATAGAGCACATCTTTAGAAACTGGACTCTTAACCATAAATAAATAGATAGATAGATAGATAGATAGATAGATAGATAGATAGATAGATAGATA
>CABHPP010139208.1:8096-49815 GCA_902168425.1 Peromyscus attwateri | reverse complement strand
ATAGATAGATAGATAGATAGATAGATAGATAGATAGATAGATAGATAATAAAGGCTGGGCAGCGGTGGTGCACACCTTTAATCCCAGCACTCGGGAGGCAGAGGCAGGTGGATCTCTGTGAGTTCAAAGTCAGCCTGATGTACAGATTGAGATCCAGGACAGGTACCAAAGCTACACAGAGAAACCCTGTCTCAAAAAAACAAAACAAAACAAAACAAAAATAAAGAAAGGAAGAAACTGGACTCGGCAATTGCATGTGCTATATGCAAAGAGTCATTGGTTTTGCTGGTTTTTACTATCTTACCTTTCCTGTTGCTAGGATAAAATACTCTGACAAAGGGCTGGAGTGGTGGCTCAGTGGCTAAGAGCATTGGCTGCTCTTGCAAGGGACTGGGGTTTGATTCCCCAGCATCCATATGGCAGCTCAGAGCCATCCCTAACTCCAGTTCCAGGGGATTTGATGTCCTCTTCTGGCCTCCATGGGCCCCAGACATGTGTATGGCTCACATACATATATGTAAGCAGAAATTCCCAACACATAAAATAAAACAAACCTTGATAGAAAGCAACTAAAGGAAGGAAGGATGTGTTCTGGCCACCCTAATCCAGACAGTCCCTCTCATGGCCTCCTTTTCCAGGTGATTCCCATCAAGTTGACAGTTGTAATTAACCATCACAATCACAAAACCACCCAAATGCATAACAGTGCACCTTGAACTATATCCTAGTGGGATCAGCTATTTGATTCATGGCGCTTAAGTCATCGTCTTCATGTTTAATAAAAGAAAGATGGCTGAAAGATTCATTTACGATTGAAACTTGAGGGTATCGATTATTTGATGAGTGCAAAGGAACTGAGCCAAGAGACTTAAACATGTCCACACCCATTTCTTCTCTGAGACTTTAGAATCTGGGAGATGAAGTAGGTGCCCAGAATAAAAGTAGCTAAATACAGCCTGGGTCACAACGGGTCTGTGTTGAAGTTCACTTGCCTTCTAGCTGGAGGGGTTTTACTGAAATGATCGAAGGGTTGTCACAAATGTCTAGGGAAAGGGGGGCCACTGGGAAGTGCTGAGCTGTAGAGCCAACGTTGTCTGGAGGCTGGGGAGGGACCTGCAGCATTGAAAGGAAGCTTTCTGCTCTAAAATGAAGAAAGGCTCTTTGGTGGCCCTGAAAGAGGCTGTGTGAAACCCTAGGAAGAAAATTACTCAACTATTCTTGATCCTTTGGCTTTTAATGGAGCAGTGTGTGAATGGAAAAGAGGCAGGGATGCCAGAGAGAATACCTCAGCCATCTGGAGAGCCAGTCTTCCGTCAACAGACTGTGTGAGAGCATCCACTGGAGGAAAGGTGCTGTGTCCAGGTAGAGCATATGGGTGTCTCCCACTGAGATGTGAGGGGAAGCGGGGAGGGCACTGAAAACATCTTCTACAGCCACCAAGGCCTTCCCTGGGCTGCAGCTGGGTCACTTGAGTGGGCCATGAAGAAGGCTCGTGTTATACAAAAGGCTGATGATTCCATAGTTGTCATCCCTGTGGGTGGAAGTGTGTGGGGAGGTAGCTGGGATGCATGCACTAGCTGGGGGAGGAGAGGAGAATTTGTCTTGGAAAAAGGCAGTGTTCGTGTGCCTGGTCTTAGCTGGAGCCATTTCTGCAGCTCAACTTCAATTTCCTATCACTAGGCATTATGTTATTCTGGTGGCTTCTATGACTATGACATTAGGATCCAGTTCTGAAAGAAAAATTAATAAAACAAAAACAAAAAACCATGGGTGAGAGTCAGCAAATACCAATCCTGCTTTCGGCCACTGGCTATGGCTTGTTACCTTTCACCAGCCCATGAGTTCTGTCCTAGGACGGTGCACCATGGGCACAGGCAGTTCACCACGTCACAGTGATATCAGAAAAGGTTTCTCAGCCAGGCATGATAACCTCAGTACCAAGAGACTGAGGCAGGATGACTGCCACAAGTTCAAGGCCAGCCCAGGCTATCTAGTAAGTTCTAAGCCAATTTAATAACAAAGTGAGGCCCTCTCTCAAAATAAAAGAAAACCAGGGTTGTGGATAGAGTTCAGTTGGTAGAGCGCTTGCCTCGCTCTGGGTCCAATTCCCCAGTATCGCATAAACCAGATGTGGTGATACACATCCATAATCCCAGCACTCAGGAGATGGAGGCAGGAAGATTTTTAAAAAATAAGGTCGTTGGTCAGTGGTGGTGCATGCCTTTAATCCCAGCACTCAGGAGGGAGAGACAGGCAGATCCCTGAGTTCAAGGCCAGCCTGGTCTACAGAGGGAGTTCCAGGACAGCCAGAGCTACACAGAGGGACCCTGTCTCACAACAAAAACAACAACAACAACAAAAAATAAAAACAAGAAAAACAAAAGTAAGAAAAGTAAGGTCATCCTTGGCTACATAAGGAGTTTGAGGCCAGCTTGGACTATCTGAGACCCTATATCAAAAAAAAAAAAAAAAAGAAAGAAAGAAAGAAAGAAAGAAAAAAGAAAAAGAAAAAGGAAAAAGGAAGAAGAAAAGTCCATAGAGCTAGAGAAATGATCATCAAAACATCACATCAAGTTTTTCAAACTCCCAGAAAATGAGAAGATAATGATGTCCAAGTACACATGTCCATGGTATTTAGAGTCACTCAGTGCTTTTTTTTGTACCTCTTGGAGTTAACAGCAGTCTATTATACACTTGAAAATTACCGAGTAGATTTTAAATGTTCTCAACACAAAACAGGTATGAAGCAATGCCTATGTTAAATAACTAGCTATTTTACATTGTGTGCATGAATTGAAATATGAACACCATAAATCCGTTCATCTTTTTACATTGCAATTTTTAAAACGCACTGAGTCTCAAAGGAAGATGTGGTATGGATGGTGCTAAGTTAAAGGTTCCTTTTCCTTGTTCATTTCAGCTGAGAACAGATGTCAGCTGCCACATACTGGCAGGTATGGCAGGACACGGTAGGAAGGATGCCAGAGGCAGGCTATCTGGGGGCATTCCAGGTGGTCCCTTTCCCAGCTGTGCAGCCTCTAACAACTTACATACCCCCTGATCCATAATGTCCTTAGATGAAAAAATACATATACATGTAGTATATGGCATATGATATAGAGGGCATAGCAGGACATTATCTATAAGGTAATTATTTATTATCTATAAGGTAAACAGGGTGTAATAATGAAATGATAACACCAGATGTGAAACTTTAGAAGGTGGGGAGGCTGAGGCAGGAGGATTCCCTCAAGTGGGAGGCCAACTTGGGCTACAGTGAGATTCTAACTCAAAAAAAAAAAACAAGGCAAACCATCAAGAAAGAAAGAGAAAAAAAAAAGAAAGGAAGGAAGGAAGGAAGGAAGGAAGGAAGGAAGGAAGGAAGGAAGGAAGGAGGAAAAGTTAGATAAAAGAACTCCAGGAAACCCTCAGCTCATTGCTTGGTGCACAGAAGAGCCCGAGAAAGATGGCTGTTCTGTGAAAGAGCAAGGGCAGATGGTGGGACAGGACGAAGCAAGCTTCTCACGAAGGCATCCTGACTGGACCTCACCTCCTCCCCAGGGAGCTCCTGAGGGGTCAGCTCTGTGAGCCTGGTACAGAGCCAGCTCTGCGGAGATGCTTGTAGCTGAGTGCAATCTTGGTGGAGAAGGACTTGCTGAAGGAGGAGGAGGGAGGGTGAAAGAGGTGAGGAGAGAGGGGAAGGAGCGAGGCATCGGGCAGGGACAAAGGACACAATGCACCAAAGCCTAAATAACGGAGATACGAAATGTTGAGCCCCGGCTTTGCCCTGTCTTTTGAGGCCCCATAAAACTAATGGACTTGGGATGGAAGCCATTCAAAAGTGCCCTGGAAGCCAGATGGGAGGCTTATGTAACTGTTTTCACTTGCGAGCTCAAGGGAAAGTAGCCGGTGCCTGCTCTTGCCTGCAGGGCAAGAAGGTACTGGTTCAACTGCCCTCCACCTTTTCTGGTCCACAGCTCCTGCGATGGGTCCTCTCAGGGCCTGGCGGATGCCCTCCAGAAATGGAGCACTCTCTGTAGCGTCCCCGTGCAGGTAGGGAGTGGATGTGAGGGAAACGCTGGAAGGCAGGGTCTGGCAGGGAGAACTGGATGTTCCGCCCGCAACAAAACACACCCCACATCTCCCACCAGAGGCAAGAGAACAGCAAGAGCAGACTGGATTCTGAGGCTGGGTGCTGGGGGCGGTGCAGGCGGCTGGGCTTAAAGAGATGCGGTTGCTGCATAGGAAGGCGGTAGAACACTGAAAAATGGTTGCCTAGATGTACAGTTCTGTTAGTTATTAGCATGGGAGGGGAAAAAAGCATTTCAAAAAACATCAAGCCCAGAGACCAGGCAGCTTGCTTCCCTGAGCCTGTGTTGGAAAGGCCACTGACCTTTTTGGACCTAAGTTTCATCTGTAAGAAAAGCAATAGCTTCCTGGACCCACCCTTAGTCAGACGCTATCCGCCCCCTCGCTCCCCTGTGGCCCAGGTCTTCACTTGAGCTGCGCGTTGCTCGATACGGCATATTTTTCAAATTTCAGATAATCACTTACATATTTGTTTGGTTTTGTTTTTTGAGACACGGTCTCATTCAGCTGTAGCTCAGCTGGCCTTGAACACATGCCTCAACCTCCCAAGTGCTGGGATTGGGGGTGTGAACCTCTTTGTCCAGCTCCTGGGGTAACTTAACTCCACAGATGATAAAGTCCATGGAATCAGGGACCAGGGGAAGGTATTGTCAATAACTGTTCATTTTCAACCATTCACTACACACTTCCTGAGTGTGTGGACTCCAGGAATATGGCAACAAGCATTTGCTTCAACAGAAGGCAGTGGGGCTCCAGTTCGGGGGAGGGGGAGGGGGAGGGCACTGTTGATGCTGTGTACAGTGTTAATGGTGTACTCTAGAATGAACAATGGCAGTTGCTCTGGGAATGCTCCCCCCACCCCCATCCCATGACCCAGCCCTCTTCGTGGCTCCCTTGGTAAAGTGTTTGCCATGCAAGCATGAAGGTCTGGGTTTGAATCCCCAGCCCCACAATACAAAGCCAGTATTGCATAATGTACCTGTCATCCCAACACTGGGGAGGCAGGCAGGAGGACCCCTGGGGCTTGCTGGGCAGCCAGTCCAGCTGAATTGGCATGCTCCAGGGTCAGTGAGTGCTCCTAAATCAAGTGAAAAGGCAGAGAAAACACATGACCATGTGCACATGCGTACCCACTCACACACGCGTGAACACTACAAGTGGTAGTAATGCCCCAGTTCCCGTCACCGTTCCTTCTTCTTTCCTTTGCGTTTTCTGGTCCCAGAAGGTAAGAAGGTCTGAGACTGATTCCGTCCAATGAAATGGAAGCAAAGCATTGGGAGTCACATCCAGGCACTTGGCTGACTCCAGTCAGCTTCCAAAGGGTTTTCTTTTCGCCTCAAGGCCCTCTCCACAACAGGTGAGACATTGTTGCCTTTTCCATATAAGAAAACCCACACCAGTTTCTTTCCATGTGACTCAGGTGATCTGGAAAAGGGTATGGGAAGATCAGAGTCAGAGCAAATTGAGTCTTTGACTTCCCAAGCTCCTTCAGTGTGCGTCACCTACAACAGAGACATTGGCAGCTGTGCTGGCAGCCTGCCCAGAAGCATGGATCAAGTCCCTGTGATGGAGAAGGTGCGGGTGCAGACCCTTCCTTCGGACCAGGGACCACAAACTCGGCCATGCCTCTGAGTTACCCCAAGGACTTGTTTTCAGATTGTTATGGTACCCTGGAGTTTTTTATATAGTTCATTTAGGGTAAGGTGGGGAGTGTGGATTCCAGCAAGCTCCCAGGCGATGCTTCCCTGCTGAGAAGTCAAGAGGAACACATCTCTGAGATTAGCCTTAAGCTTCTTTAGCCTGATGATACAGGGTGAACTGATTTTTTTTTCCAGATTACCACAATAAGAAGGATGAAGGGAAGGTACATTTTAAAGAGGGGAATCTGGGGAGTGGGGGGGGGAATCCACTTTGAGAGGCTGCTGCCCAGAGACAATGGGCTGATGATGTCAGAAAGGGAAGTCCTAGATTGAGAGCCAAAGGACCCAGAGGTCACTACGGATTCAGAGCTAGCTGTAGAGAGAGACCGTCTTGCAGTGTGAAGCTCAGATGGTAAGAGATCAGGACTCATGAGTCCCAAATCCTGCAGTCCTCTCCCAAGAAACCCTGTAGTGGCTGCCAGTGGCCAAGGTAAACCACGCTGAAGTCAGCTGAAGCAGATCGGACAGCTCTTGGGAGAGCATTTGGGGCTTCTGGGTAGGTAAATCCTTCTCAGAGCTCTACCCAGTGCACCATCCCCATGGGGTCTGACCCAGGCCAGCAAGCCAAGGAGTGCATGGCATCTCCCCCAACCCCACACCCCACCACCTTATTATCAGTGGTCCCCAGCAGGGTTGTGCTGTGCCAAGGGTTAGCGTGGGTGGCCGTGACTCATTCAGACTCATGGGGAAGCAGATGCTGCTGCTGCCACCAGCGCTGCCACGGAAACGGGCTAAATAAATCCCAGATCCTTGGAGAGGGCAGAGAACACGCTATCTGCAGCCAGGAAGCCAGGCTGCTCCGGATGTGTTCTGGGTTCTGCCACTGTGATGGAGTGCACAGCCTGCGGGAAGTCTTCAGCCTTGGAGCTGGCTGGAGACCCAGATTGAGATCAGCAGCACCACAGGCGTTTCTAGTAACTAGAACGTGTGATAAGGGACAGACAGAAGGCACGGGATCTGTCAATATCACAGTCTCAGGCTAATCAGTTCGCATAGATCCCGTTCCTAAAATCCGTGGGACTTCTATGCTTACTGCAGGGGTAACGCCTTTAGCAAGGCACCGTGTTTTCCCTAAGAGCCACAGGGAGCCTCTAGCCAAAGCACCTTCACCTTCTACCCTGGGAGACTGGTTCTCCACCGGCTCTGTCATCAGGCAGTAGAAATCCCAAGCGTGGCCCGGAAGCCCACCATTACCGGATTGCAAACAGAACCAGAACTGGCCTCACGGGTTTTCAGAGTAGCCCTCCCCTGAGCAAGTGGATCTTTGGGCCTTTGCTAAAGAAGTCCCCTTAGCTCATCCCTATGCGAATGCTTACAACTTGTCCTTAGCAGCACCATAAAAGCCCTAGGTTCTCTCCGTCTCCGGCAGCCATCCAAATTCCTCCTTCTGGAAGGGGCCAGCAGCGACCCTCCCCTCAGAAGAGGGACAGAGGTCACGGGGAGACTTGCACTGTGGTGGCATTTCCCCAGTTCGTCCACCAGCCGACCTCCCCTTCTCTTGTCTGCTTCATTTTACTCCTCTGCTAATTGTCAGTCTTCTGCTGCTCTTCCTTGGCCTGTGAACATATTTATGCTCTCCCACAAGGAAGAGAAAAAGGAAGGAGAGAGGGAGGAAGAAGGGAGGGGGAGGGAAGGAGGGAGGAAAGGAGGAAGGGAGGGAAGAGGCAAGGAGGAAGGGAGGGAGGTTGGTTGGTTCCCTATCACAGAAACCTGGATCTTCGGCCGCTCTTTCTGTCTCCCATTAGGTTCAGAGCTCCTCCCCTGGCTTGCCAGCTGGGTATGCTTGGAGAAATTATTAATCTCTCTGAAGCTCAGTTTATTCATCCCGCAGAGGAGGATCCGATACTCTCTTTGTAGGGTTGTTATGAAAAGCACACGAATTCAGCACACGCCTCGCCCAGCATATTGCCCACCCAGAAAAGATGAGTATGCGGAGTGCCTGCCATTGTTATTTTTATCCAATGCTGTCTAAAATGTTGCTTTTCTGATTCACCCCATACATCTATGGAGAAAATATATACATATGTATGTATATATATTTATTCCACTTTTTAGTATATTTTATTAATTCTTTGAGAATTTCGTAATACATTTTGGTCATATTTCTCTCCTCGCCATGTCCACTAACTCCTCCCAGACCCAGTCTCCACTTACCCACTCACTTCCATTTTTTTAAGATAACCCATGAAGTCCAATTTGTGTTGCCCATGTACTCACTCGTGTGGGGCATCGCTGGGGCAAGGGTGCCCTACTACAGACACACCCTTAAAGGAAACTGGCTTTGCCTCCTGCAGAAGCCATTGGTGGCAGTGGCTTCTCTGTTGGGGACAGGGGCTCAGGAGCCTTTCCTCCCTTATGGAGAGATTTTTTTTAATGACCTGCTGTGTGTGTTCCTCAGTTCCCATCCCACTGGATACCCTGAATCTAGAACTTTCTATACCCTTGGCCTTCACTTCCCCTGCTTCCGTCTGCTTTCTATCCATCTCTTTGCCTGACTCCTTCCTCCCCCATTCCTCAGGTACTGATGCCTCTGTCCTGTGCTTCTTATTGTAACCCCAGCCCCTACCCCAGGCCTTCTCATCACATCCCGGGCCTACACTTGTCTTCCAGAGTACCCCTCATAAGAATCCTGTCACCGTTCACCCACGCTATAGTCTCTGGGGACTAGGTCTACTGTCTCTGGCACTGTCTCACAGAGACCCCAACCATTGGACCTCAGGCTGTCTTTCTATGCATGTGTCAAACATGTATTGAAGCCTTTGCTGTGTGTTCTTTTACCTGCACCACATGCTGGGTTGCCCTCCTCAGGACCATTTTCAGTACTGATCTCCCCTATGGCTCGTGGGTGTGTTGTCCACAGACCACTCTGAGCTGCTAAGTCACTTTGGAAACATGTCTGCCTTGGATGTATCTCAGAAGCTTTCCTCAGGCTGCCACCTTTGTGGGAGTGACAAGAACAGAGCCCTTTCCCTAACTTAGGCCCTCTCTTAAACAGCTGTGACTACAAAGTTCCCTGGGGCTGAGGCTTTTGTTGAGAATGCATCTGAGCCCAGCTGTGGAATAGTCCTTTATGCTGTGTGAATATATGTCGCTGTGATTGGTTTAATAAAGAAGCTGAATGAAAAAAACAAAAAAAAAGAAAAAAGAAAAAAAAACAAAACAAGGCTGGGTGGTGGTGGTGGTGGTGGTGGTGGTGGTGGTGGTGGTGGTGGTGCACGCCTTTAATCCCAGCACTCGGGAGGCAAAGCCAGGAGGATCTCTGTGAGTTTGAGGCCAGCCTGGTCTACAGAGTGAGATCAAGGACAGCCACCAAAACTACACAGAGAAACCCTGTCTCAAAAAAACCAAAAAAAAAAAAAAAAAAAAAAAAGTGACTGGCCAATAGCTGAACAGGATAAGGTTAGGTGGGAGAGCCAAACCGAGAATGCTGGGAGGAAGAAGGGAGGAGTCTAGAGTTGCCAGTAGATGCAGAGAGAATCAAGATGGGCATGCCATAATGAGAAAAGGTACCAAGCCACATGGCAAAAGGTAGACAAGAAATGTGGATTAATTTAAAATGTAAGAGTTAGCTAGTAACAAGCCTGAGCTATTGGCTGAGCATTTATAATTAACATTCAGTCTCCATGTTGGTTATTTGGGAACCAGCACCAGGAAAGAAATGTTCACCTATACCCAGCTTCTCCTTCTGCCCATCCCTCTGCCTCAGCTTCCCCAGATACTGATTGGGGGAACACTCCCAATGTGCATTCTCCATGCATCTCTCCACACCAGAGTCTGCTTCTCAAAAGCATGGCCTGGGACATTGCCTATTTTATCCCCTTTACCTGCATGTAAAGACCCTCTTTTTCTTTCTCTCCCCCTTCACCCTCCCCTTCCTCCTCCTCCTCCTCCTCCTCCTCCTCTTCCTCCTCCTCCTCTTCTTCCTTTTTCTTTCTGAGACAAGGCCTCAGGTAGCCTAGGCTGGTCTCAAATTCCCTGTGTAGCTGAGGATGACTTGAGCTGATCAGAGTGTGATGTTGTCGATCCAATCCCAGGGACTCTACATGCTAGGCAGACACTCCCAGCTGAGCCACACTGCCAATACCCAGAGCCTCAATTTCTTTGTTCACACTGTCCCCTCCTGTTCTGTCTTTTCCTCCATCTCACTTAAAACTCTCTCTGTTCTCCAGGGGCCAGCTCCAATGTTACTTCCTTCATGCCATTTTTATTTGACTTGTTATTTTTTATACACTCACCACCACCACTACCACTACCGCCACTACTACCTCCACCTCCACCACCACCACCACCTCCACCTCCACCTCCACCACCACCACCACCACCACCTCCTCCACCTCCACCATCTCCACCTCCACCACCACCATCACCATCACTACCTCCACCCCTACCACTACCACCAGCACCACCAGCACCACCAGCACCACCAGCACCACCAGCACCACCAGCACCAGCACCACCACCTTTCTCTCTGCCTGGATCTAGAGTTGCTCCAGACCTCTCTCATGGTTAATTTCACATGTCAGGTTGAATGGTCACTGAATACCCAGTTGCTTGGACAAACATTATTCTAGGTATTTCTTTGAGCGTATTCCTGAATGAGGTTAACATTTAAATCAATTGACTAATTAAAGGTCATTACTGCCCTTCCTAAGGATGGGCCTCACCAGCCAGCTGAAGGCCTGGAAAGAACAGAAAAGGTGGCCTTCCCCTGAGTGATGGCTTTCTTTCTTCCTGACAGCCCTGGAAGGGAGACGCTGGTTTTTCTCTTTTCCTTTGGAATTGAACTGGCACCAGGGCTCTTCCTGGTTCTCAGGAGTGCTTGCTTTCAAACTGAAACTGGTTACCAACTCTCTTGGTTCTCAGGCCCTTGGATCTGGACTGGGCCCACGTGATTAGCTCTCATGGGTCTCTAGTTTGCTGACTCACTCAGTGGGTCATCTATAAGTGCATGGGCCAGCTCTTATGACATTGTTTCTCTAGGCAAACCTAATATGTAGCGAATCTGGTATGAAAATTAAGTGATATCGATGCCTTACAGAAGCACTTAGAATGTCCTTATTGCACCAGCTATTTTGACACATGAATGTACACTACTACTGCATGTTTTGTTCTATCCTGGGCCTAGAACACTGCCTTCATAACTTTGATCTGATGTAAGTCCAGAATGATGATTTAGGGAGCTCAGCTGACTTCTGGTCTAAATACCCCACCCCTATGTACGATCATGGCTCAGCTCACGCTGTTTCTGGCTCTCTCTGAGGGTCTCAAAGGAGGTGCTCTACAGGACTCCATTGTCCAGCTGTCCATCACACTCACCATGATTCCCACATCTCAGTTCATCCCTCTTGCTCATCCTTGGTGATGCCCATCAAGAGTGCATCAACATCTGGAACTGTCTCACAGATGTTCCTAACACGTCTAGTCATTGGGGGTATCAGAGGGAGCTAGTTCCAATAAGAGGGGTGAAAAAGGGTCCCCCCCACTCTAAACCATGAAAGGTCCCCTCACCTCAAGCCATGATGGGTCCCCACACCAGTGACACAGCGTGCAGGCTTCCATGAGTGGTTTCCTTCAGCTTGGGCTCTTGCCTTCCCAGTTCACTCCAATCCCCAGCTGATCACAAAAGCAGTTCGTAATGTTATAGCAGCACTGGAGGCCTATTAAGGGAAAGCTGTTTCCTCCTGGTCAATAAAATGGAATCTACATCTGGCCTGGGTAAAGACCTAACATTCCAAGCTACCCAAACCATAGGAGTTAATCTGTCAATTACCTGGCCAAGGGGCCATTATGGAGTTTGAGACCCCTAGGGAAAGACCACAGACTCAATCCAATTATAATTAAAAGATTTATTGATTAGCTGCTTGCAGGACAACAATTTCTGAGCCAGTCTTGAGATTGCTGTGAGGGGGGGGGGATTTTTTAAAGATGAAAACCATAAGAAGACCTTCAATATCTATGCAATCAAGCAAAACCTGGTCTATTCTGCTGAGTTAAGTGGCCCAGAACAATCCTTGGGTGTCTGTGTAAGCAAGTTACAGAAGCAAAATAAGCAGTTAATCATCATAACCAATAGATGGTCATGGCTGCACATTTCTGGGTGGGGGTCACTGAGTCAGGGTTACTGGGAACTTATCTTCCAGAGACTGGAGTCAGAGACACATGGCTGGTGGATGCCAATATGGATGCTTGGCATAAAATGGAGTTTTTTAACCCTTACGGGGCCACCCCTCAGGAAGGCAGATTCCCTCAAATGCTGTGCTGAAGAGACAGAAGGAAGACTTATCCTCTCAATACAATAGATAATGTACTTTTCCTTCCCAGAGTCCAGATGTCTGTGTAGTTGCTAAGGATCTGCTATGAGGTTCTGTGAGGTTTGTCCATCTATCTGAGTCCTAACATCATCTTTCTAATGCTGTTCAGAGACTGAGAGTCCTTTCTTGAGTAACTTTGGGCCTTTTCACTCTTTCTCTGAAGCTATTTCCCTTTTGCCAAATGACTACTTGCTGAACCCCCATGCCCAATTCAGAAAGGCATAGCCTTCTTTCTTCCTTTTCTCTATCTCCCTCCTCCAGGCAGATGCTGGGATTTGTAGTTTTGCCGCCCTGCTGGTCTTCACTTAAACATGAATCATATTATCTTTAAACTTCCTTCTGTGTCTATTCTTAAATTTTCTTATTAATGAAGCTAAGAATCCTGAGAGGAAATTCCAACACATCCAGTAACATGTGGCACCCCAGCTGGGGCCCTTCAGAATTTCTGGTAACAGTTTGACCAGCCCCATGGAAGATATTCCATCTTTTCTCGAGTTTCTCTATCAGAAGTCTTTTCTACTCTCCAAGTTATAGAAGAAGAGCATCTGGGTGTGGAAGATGGGCGAGCAGATGCTGTCAAGAGCATATGGGGAGGAGAGGAACAGGAGGCTGATCGCATGGAGCAGCTACTGCTAGCCAGAGTAGCCCAGCTAGATTTAGCAAGTTCCAATGAGACAGAACAGACTCACATCAACATCTGAAACAGAAGTAGGGTCATAGGGGTAGGGGTAAGGGAGTCCTGGTCCCTGTCTCGAAGCCCATGGGATGGGGCAGAAGGAGAGGCCTGGCTTGGTCTCTGAATCAATGGGCAGGCTTTGAAGGGTGTTGGGAAGTGTTTATTTTGATCAGAGTTCACAGCTAAGAACATCCAGCCATGTGGGGTTGGCTGAGGAGCAGGTCCAGAGGCATTCTGGGTTTCAGCTGGTCCTGAGGAGTGGTTTCTACTGGAGTCCACCCATGAGATCCAAGCAGGAGGGCCTGTGCCTTCCACCAGCAAACTTGCAGACATGCAAAGTCCTGACTTAAGGTGCTGCTGGAAATGCAAGGCAATTCTGTGATGCCAGAGACCAGGCTAGATCTCGGAAACCATCTCTCAGCCCTGGGCCAAGTAAGACATGTGAGAAAGTAAAGGAAGGCCCGAACACTGAGCATCTCACCAGGTTCTCCCAAAGCCATTCTCCATCCATGGAGATATGGAACTGGCCCTTAGAGGCCAGGGCCAGTGTCTCTCCTACAGGACTGTCTAGGTAATCAGTCTGACTTGAGTGGTTCCTAGAGAAGAGGACTCTCTGGTTAAGATCCTAGAGGGGCGGGGCAGACATCTCAATGGGTGAAAGCACTTGCTGCACAAGTGTGAGGACCCGAGTTCAGATCCCAGCATCCATGAATATCTGGGCCTGGCCTTGCGTGTGTGCAGAATCCCAGCACTGTGGGGAGCCGAGACAAGAGGATCACTGAAGCTTGGTGGCCAGTCAGCCTAGCCAAAGAAATGATGGGTTTCAGGCTCAATGAGAGAGATGGTCTCAAGGGACAAGGTGTAGAGTGATAGAGGTTACCCAGTGTCGTCTTCTGGCCTTTAGTACACACCTGTACACAAAGGTACACAACCCCCCCCCACACACATACATAGGTAAAGACTCTAGAATGGACTGTGGCAGCAGGAATGTCTTCCAAGTTTTGATCTGATCCGTTTCCTTGCACTTCCACCACCTCATTCTACTCTCTGATCTTGGGAATAAATTATCTAACCCACTATCTAATTGATCTGATGGAAGCAGAAGTTGGTGAAGAGGATGGTGAGGACTGTGGATGCCCAGGGAGGTTGAAGGACTATAGAAATACATTACAGGTGAAATAGGAGACAGGACCAGTGTCTTAATTTCTCAGCTAGTTCTTCCATTCTGTATTTCATAACCCTTGACAGCCAACGAATATTTACAGTGTGCAAATGAAATAGTGGATGGGTGTTGGAGATGCAGGAGACCATGAGTGCCTCTCTAAGGAGTTACCCCTTCAGCTCGGTGAGGGCACCACACACAGACACACACAGACACACAGACACACAGACACAGACACACACACACACACACGTGCGCGCACGCGCACACACACACACACACACACACACACACACACATACACACACGATAGAGAGAGAGAGAGAGAGAGAGAGAGAGAGAGAGAGAGAGCGCAAAATAAGCATAGAAAGCTCAACTTTCCCTTTCTTTCAGTTGCTTGCTTTCCAGCACAGTGGGAAAGAGAAGCGAGACAAGAGCAGAGCCTGAACTTGAAGAAAGGCCTGAAGAACAGTTTGGAAACGATAGCTGTCAGCACTAGACTTGGCGAGAAGGTAAAGAACTCTTGCGAGGGTGGGGGTAGGTGGGAGGGAGAGGTGGGAGCCTGTCATGCTCACGAGTTGCCAAAGCTGAGTCATGTGGCAGCAGGAAGGAGTGAGCAGGTGCCGGAATTGCAAACCAGAAAGACAAGGTTTGCACCAAGCAGACCCAAGTTACTTCCAAAGACTTGGCTCTACCCCGAAGATGTACCTGGATTGCTCAGACATCCAGGCTCTAGTCTCCTCTCTTGGATGGTGGCATTTTCTCCCCAAGCACTGAGGCACAGAGAGTGTGTGGCTCCTGACATGCGCACAGGTGCTTAGGTGTGGAATAAGCAGAGACTTGTGAGCCAGACAGTACTTACAAACAGCGAAGTGCCCACGCCTGACTTCCTGGGCTCAGGATCTCTCACAGAAAGATGGGCTGAAGGGCTAGTGCCAGCGTCTTGGGCTCCAGTATAGATCTGGAAATAGACAGTTGTAAAAGAGAGGAAGGAAAACTAGGCGTGGTGGCTCAGGAGGTGAAGTCAGGAGGATTGGGAGTTCAAGGTCATCCTCAGCTATACAGTGAATTCAAAGCCAGCCCAGGATACAGGAGAGCCTGTCTAAAACAGAACAAAGCAAGACAACAAGCAAACCAACAAAATCCTAAACAAATAAAACTTACTAAATGTAATAGAGGCCTCAACTAGTCTTAACAAGTGCAAAGGTAGGCATAGTAGAATAATCAATTGGAAGAGCTGGAGAGATGGCTCAGAGATTAAGAATGCTTGCTGCTCTTGCAGAGGGCCTGAGTTCAATTCCTGGCACTCATCAGCTCATGATGGCCTGTAACTCCAGCTTTAAGGCATCTGCTGGGCACCTGCACACATGTGCACACATACAAGCACACAAAAATAAAATATTTTCAAAAAAGATTTGAAAAAAACCATGAAAAATAGAATTAATCATACTCGGTGATGGATTAAATACCAGAATTAGATAAGAGGGGGAAATTGAAGGAGATGAGGTTTTATGCTGTGACAGGGAAGACGGTGATATCAACAGAATGGATAGTTTCCAAACCGGAAATGAGAGTGGAACACACTGATGGAGGAGAACTCATTCAGGTCTGACTCTTGAGACTGAGTTATGGACTGGTCATCTCTCTGCCAGCCTCCACTAAACACAGATCTGCCCCAAGTCAGAGAAGTGCCTTAGAGATAACATTACCCAGTGCCTCCCACAAAGCCATAGAAATGACATATTTTAAAAGAGAGGGTGCGTGGACCTCCAGCCAGCTCCGTCAGTAAAGCCTAAGATGTGTTTTGTTGGTTTGGTCTTGTTTTTGTGAGATGAGGTCTCACTATCTAGCTGTCTTAGTCGCTGTTCTGTTGTTGAGACGAGACACCACAACCAAGGCAACTCTCAAAAGAAGAAGCATTTAACTGGGGCCTTGCTTACGGTTTCAGAGGGTGAGTTGGGCCAGGATCATCTTGGTGGGGAGTATGGTGGCATGAAGAGAAGCATGGGGCTGGAGTGGAGCTGAGAGTGTTACATTCTGATTCAAAGGCAGAGGGAGAGAGCTGACATTGGGCCTGGTGTGGGCTTATGAAATCTCAAAGCCTACCCCCAGTGACACCTACTCCAACAAGGCCACACCACACTAAGCATGCAAACACATGAGCCTATGGGGGCGCATTCTCATTCAAACCACCACAGTAGCATTGGCTGGCCTGAAACTTCATATCTAGACCAGGCTGGTCTCAAATTCACAGAGATCTGTCTGCCTCTGTCTCCCAAGTGCTGGAATTAAAGGCATGTGCCAACCACACTCAGCGAACAGAAAACTCTTGAAAGAGGAAGTTATAAACTAAAAAAGGACTTGAAAAACAACCAAAGACATACGCAAGTGCAAGTTCAAAGGAAGGAAAGATGGACCAGTGTAGCATGAATCTTAAAGAGTTTTATTAATAAAAACAAACCTGGAGCCAGGTATTGGGGTGAACGCTGGAAGATCAGAGAAACAGAACAGGCCACAGCCACCTCACCTTGCCAATTCCTCAGCTGATCCTGTTTCCTCCGACTGGATGCCTCTCAGCTGCATTGTACTGCTCAAAAGCCTAAAAGCTTAACCCGCCTAGTTCCTGGTTTTCACGCCTTATATACCTTTCTGCTTTCTGCCATCACTTCCTGGGATTAAAGGCTCACTTCCTGGGATTAAAGGCATGAGTCACCATGCCTGGCTGTTTCCAGTGTGGCCTTGAACTCACAGAGATCCATGCCTCCAGAAGGCTAGGATTAAAGGCGAGTGTTCCATTATTTTCTGGCCTCTGTATCTAGTGGCTGTTCTGTTCTCTGACCCCAGATAAGTTTATTAGGGTGCACAATATTTTGCGGAACACAGTACCACCACAGACCAGGGCAGGAGGCAGATGAGTCGTGGTTAGCCATGAGGGAACAGAGATGGCGTGGGCCTCATGCGAGAGGGCGTACATGCCAGTCAGGTTCTGACGGCGAGGGGGTGGAAAACAACCAAAAGCAACAGAAAAGTGGGTTTGTGAGCCCCCTCGTGTGACAGTGTGGACTAGAATATTGTCTGAGGCGATGTTGGTTGCTCTCCATCCTTCCGTTATTTAAACCCCTTTCAAGCAACACACAGGTTTTCTTTGAGGCATTCAGCCTCCTCTGATAGTCAGGTGGGGCTTGTCCTGCACCAAGGAGCGGGCTAGTGCTTCCTGCTTGGGCAACCTCCAAGCCCTTGATGAATCTTGGCAAAATGTGATTAAACAAACAAACAAACAAACAAACAAACAAACGAAACACTGGGCAGTGTCCCAGCATCTCCAGCACTCCGCCCGAGTCAACTATCCACCCGGAGACCCTGTTCATCTATCCTGCTCTGTTGGCCTTGAAGTAGCCCAGATTCCCCATATCCAACACAGCTCTTCAGACAGCCAGGTCTCACTCACTTCACATCATTTGTGTGTGTGTGCGGACATGTAGATGTACATGAAAGTGCACATGCACGTGTGTGTAGAGGCCGGAGCCTCTACACATCAGGTGTCTTCCTCAGTTACTCTTCACCTCAGTTTTTGAGGCAGGCTCTCTCGTGGACCCTGGAGCTCACCAATGCAGCTCAGGGCTGGCCCTGAGCCCTCCCACCCCTCCAGTGCTGGGGTTATAGACACACACTATTACCTCCTGGCTTTTATGTGGGTGCTAGGGATCCAAACTCAGGTCTTTAGGTTTGCATAGCTAACACCTTACCAACTAAGCCCACCTTCCTAGCCCCAAATAAAGTTTGAATGAGGCTGCCCATGACTGGGAAATCCCAACTCAAACCCAGTGAGAGACATACTTCCACCCTCCGGTGCTTAGCTTGTTCTCCTCCATCTTGACTTCCTCACCCATTGGAACCTGAGTGGGAAACCCCAGAGTTAAAACCCTGTGTCCGTCGCTCGATAGTCACTGAGCCTTGGGAGGCGGCCTTCTGTAGGAAGATAGCAGCCCTTACTCCTCAGTGTGACAGAGTGAGAGAAGTGTCATTCCCTAAACCTGAGCAGCTAGAAGCACGCCCCTTCGACCCCAGCTTCCTGCTGAGGCACAGACTGATTCCATGGGTTGGGCTGTGAATGCATTTCTCCTAGGCCCCCCGTTGAGGCTGAGACTGCTACAGCTTGGTCCACATTTCCATAGCCAGGGTCTGTAAAACATACGCAGGGAGACTTTGGAAGGCTGAGGAGGAGGAGGAGCTAGGCAATTTAGGTCTTTGGTAATCCAAAGAAGCTGCTTGAGTAGTTTCTGGGGTGAAAGCCAAATTATGGAGAGCTGGGGGTAGGGTGGGCGTTGAGGGAGGGAGAGCAGATGACAGAGTGTGACACGCCCACGCTCCTAGGGATGTCACAGGGAAGTGCTTCTCAGAGGAGATTGCTAGGGAAGTGCATACCAGTGGTCACGGGAGCAGGGGTGTGGGTGCCCGGTGGGCCACCTCTCCTCGGCACGAACCATCCCTGACCAGGCATTATGGCCCCTCGGACTCACCCTCTCTGCGGGCTGGAGTTCCTGGCCTCTTAAGAAGTCTCCATCTTTCTCTTTCTTCTCATCTTCTAGCTTGTCTTTTTACCCTCCTTGTCATCTCTGATAACCCTCTGAGGTAAAACACAAGATTTGGTATGAGTCGGAACCCTCTCCTGGCTTTCTCAAGGTTCTCAGGGAAAAGTTCAGAGCCTTCCATGGCTCCCAAGGCCTTCCATGCCCTGGGTACCATATCTCTCAGTCTTCATCTTCCTTTCTACTCATTCCCAACACTCTAGCCACAGAGGACCCTCAGCTTCCCTCAGACACACCACCCAGACTTGAGCTGGTTGATTCCCTCATCTTCACAGCTTGCTTGAAAGTCACGATGGCATACAAGACCTTGTACGTCCGTACGTCCGTACATCCATCCGTCCGTCCGTCCATGGCTACCTTCTTCACAGATGGCCACTGGGCCATCTCTCCAACAGCATGATTTAACATTTAGACAACCCCTCTACCCTACAGTGAGTCATTTTTTGGGTTTCATGCAGCATGTTATAGAAATCGATTCCTATTGCCATAGCTTGGAGAGAGAGCCCCGGAAGGTCCCGAAGTGACCACCTCAGGGCTCTGTGCTGGAATGTTTCTGAGCGTGTCAGCAAGAGACAGCTGTGAAAGCTCTGCTGTGGCCTCCAAGGACATGAATAAGGACTGTGTTAGCACCAAAGTCGGAGGTGCCTCCAGCTGCAGACATTAACCAAATGCCTGAGGCTCCTGGGAAGGGGGGGAGTGCACCAGCCTGCTCCTTGGCTCTCCCTGAATGCCACAGACTGGGTGGTACAGTGTGAATCTGAAGTGACCTGCACAGGGCCCAGCATCACTAACTAGGATAATTGTTCCTTCTCCCTCTCCTGCCTCCCAGCCCTTTCAAGAAACACTCTACACATAGAAAACAGTCTGAGGTTTCGAAATGAGCATCCAGGCACAAATGAAAAGATGGGAGGGGAAGGGAAGAGCTTATGGAGAAAGTGTGCCAGTGTACCGTGAAAAAGTCTGACAGAACAAGGGAAAAGGGAATGACAGGAGCAGAATTAGGAAGGCCTGGCGTGCAATTTCCCCACGGCTCCCGAAAAGAGTGGCAGGGTCTACAATTACAGTCCTTATCACCGAGTTAGAAACACCCAAGTGGGTGAAATGGCTTCAGGTTGCTCAGGTAACCGTGGGACTGTGTCTCCACTGCAGAACTCCCCCAGTCAGCAGATTCGTGATTCCCACCCCTTCCCTGGAAGCTACCTTGTGGCAAGCAGTGCAAACAGGTGCCTGGGCGCTAGCAAATGCTGTCTGCAGAGTCTCCTCCGGAAAGTGTCTGATGAAAGAACCCATGAGTGCGCCCCCCCCCCCCCCCCCCCAGCTCTCCCAGTCAACTCATGGTCCTGAGGTCACAATGCGAAGTCACGGCTGAGCTACCCTTTGTACACTTGGGTGTCTGGGCGATCACTTTACTGTGTTCTGAAGGATGGGCCCAGAGCAGGCAAAGATGTCACTGGGATGTCACTCATGAGGCCAGTTCTCTTAGCTTCAGTCACTTCAAGTACAAATGGCCTCCATAACTCCCAACTTGAGGATGATTATTTATGCTAAGGGAGTGCCACATAACAAGCCTCAGGGAAGAGAAGTCATTATTATTTAAAAAAAAAATGAATGATGAAACTTGATAGTCTGGAGCAGGGGGTGGAGCTTTACTTACGGTGGTAATAATAAAACCAGGCACATTGCAATGCAGTTACAGCTTTCACCAGTGCCCATGTTTTTCCACATCCAAGTTGGCTGACCATCTGATTCTGATAATGAACTCCCAGGCTGTGTAGAACACCATGCCTGTTCATGCTTGTTATTGGGAGGTCTTATTTGCTTGTCCACTCTCGCAAAGCATTGCCTATGTTCGCCTGCTCTGTGTCACTAAGGTCCTGAAAATGTCATGTAAGCCTTGAGAACCTGTTCATGTGTGGACTCAGAGGTGCAGTTCTGCCTTCCACCCAAGATCCTCCAGCTCCACCCTATCCAAGATGGTGGCCTGTACCAGGCTCTTTCTTTTGGACCACCAACCAGCTCCCATATCATGACATGGAGACTTCTTATTAGTTTTGAATGCTTGGCCATAGCTTAGGCTCATTTCTAGCTAGCTCTTTTTAACTTAAATTAACCTGTGTCTCTTTATCCACCTTTTGTCTCAGGGCTTTTTACTTTTCCTTCCTTCTGTGTATCTTACTTTCTTTGCTTCTCATGACTGCTGACTGGCGGCTGCCTGGCTTCTGGCCCTGGGCATCTTCCTCGCTCTCTGTCCTCCTTCTCTCTTCCTTCTCAAGCCTAGATTTCTCCTACTTATTCTATCTACCTGCCAACCCCACCTATCCTTTCTCTGCCTAGCTATTGGCCATTCAGCTCTTTATTGGACCAATCAGGTGCCTTAGGCAAGCAAGGTGAAACCGATGCAACACTACAGATGCAAAACACAACATAACTAAACACACATCCTTACATTGTTAAACATGTGCAGCATAAACAAAAGTAACACATCTTCGCCTCGTTAGACAAATATTCCACAGCAGTGGCCACTAGCCACATGCCGCTTTGTAAATTAACCAGTGCTCAAATCAGTCCCTCAAGGGCACTCTCTATGTTTGAAGTCTATGATAGCTTCATGGGAACGAGTGATTGTCATCCTGAGCAGCGTGGATTACAGAACATTCCTTCATCGTCATCGGAAGTTCTACTGGGCGGTGTCGTCCTAGACTGGTAGCGCTTAGCTGAAACAATAACAACAAAACCTAAAACAACTCAATTTGGCAACTGAAGAACTAATCCTGATATAAAAACAAGAACAAACAAACAAACAAAAAACAATCCATCTGCTTCTCTGGCCAGGACTATTTCCCCAGGAACCTATCCCAACAGAGAGGGCCAGCCGGGTGAGCTGCAGGTGAAATGGATTGTGGGAAAGCTCTCCCCCTGGGTGCACAAGGACTCCCCTGGGACTATCACAGCAGTTCAAGTAAGAGCCAGAAGCTTCCCAGATAAGTCTCCAGCTCCAAACTGGAGACTTCATGAAGTCTCTAGGATGGAAGCCAGAGTGCCTCATCCAAAGGCCCCTGGGCGCTCTGCAGTGCAGCAACAACCAGCTTTCTTCACCCTTCCACAGCCACACACAAGCTGGTGAGTGTGCGTCTGCCGCCTCTTCTACTTGTCAAAACTCCCTTGTTCTTCACCTGGCCAATGCCACCTTCGCTAGGACTCTCCCTGGCCCCCGTGATGCCTTGCTTTGGGCTTGTTCTGTGATCTCTGAGAATATTCTACATGTTCTGCATGAACCCAGAGTATCTGTGAACTGTCACATGAGAGCTCCTTGTGGGTAATGCCCTTTGTTTCCCACACAGCCCGGCACAGGTTACCATGCCCTGAGCGGATGGCTGTTAATTAGCAGGGCCAGAGCCTCCACAAACTCCGCAGGACTCACTCGTCGGCGTGTGCTGTGGCGCCGGCTTACATGCTTGCCACAGAGAAATCGCCATGGTGGCCTCTGTGCCGGCCCCTAGCAATGCGCATTCGACACTTGCCAGAGCTCCTTCCTGGCACAGGGCACAGTGAAATGCCAGGCTCAGACTGCCAAGCTCAAACCCTGGTCTCACTTCTATTTTGTTGGTTGACATCAGGAACATTTTTTTCCCCACGCCTCTATGTTACTTTCTTTAAAAGTAAGTAAATAAATGTATAAGTCCCCTGGAGCTGCTGTGAGAATGAAAGTAATGTACAAAGCAGCTGGCAAATAGCACAGAGCTATTTGTTGGCTCCCTCCACCCTGCCGTTCTGGAGACTTAACCAGGGTTGCCTGCCCAGGTCTCCTCCTAGGGCCCATGGGTAGGCTGAATGAGGAAATGAAATACATACAGCTCATCAAGCACATGCCTTTCCACCCTCTCTCATGTTAGGGTAAAGACCGAATCGCTGTAACAGCATCCTAAAAATTGGATGCCTCCCTATTATTGCACTGATTGGCTAAAATAGAAAGAGAGTGAGTGGCAATGCCCAGTGCTGGTAGGGATGCAGAGTAACGGATCATCTCATGCACGGCTGGAGAGAATGTCAGGAACACTGTGCAACAATTTCTAATTAAGTGTGACGCACTCCTATTTTATGATAAGCCATGACATGGCAGATCCACTCCCAGGAATGAGTTGAGAGAGATTTTTTTTTAAAACTGTCAATAAAATACTTATAGAAGACAGAGACACAGTCAGTAGCCACTGTATTCCTAACATCCAAGAAATGAACACAACCCTAACGGATAAACAGCATATGGTTTTTATATACTGGAATTCTATACAGCAGTAATAAAACAAATAAACTATGCATGATAGCAACATAGATGAATCTCAAAGCCATTATTTAAATGTAAACTAGCTAATTCTCTGATTTAAAGATTCCTTGGCTAGCTGGATTGAAAAACAAAATCCAACAATTTGTTGCCTGCAAGAAACTTACTCCCTGCCATACAAACACTAAAATTGAAAGGATGGGAAACTGTATCCCACGCAGAGTGAATTCAAAAGCAAGCTAGAGTGGCTTATACCCACCCATCAAAGTGTATTCCAAATCAAATTCAGAAGAGACTCGGGGGTTACTATAGATCTATAAAGGGAATGACCAACCAGGTAGATATAACAACTGTAAATATATGTATGCCATATATTATTGGAGTTCTATTTCATTAGATAAACATGAATGGACATAGACTCTAATATAATCAAGACCCTGAATAGCTAAAGCAAGCCTGAGCAAAAGAAACTATATCACAATACCCGGTTTCAAAATATATCATGCTATATAAAAGCAACATAATGCCGACATAAACACACACAGGATCAGTAGAGTAGAGAGGACCCAGAGAGAAACTCACGCATCTACAGTAACCTGATTGTGTTTGAAGGTGCTGAAATCATACATTGGCTAGAAACCCCTTTAACATGTGGTGCTTGGAGAAACTGGATATCAACATGTAAAAGATTCAACTCCCCCCCGCCCCCCGCCCCCAACATAAGAGAAACCCTTCAAGATATAGGAATAGGTATGCTTCCGTGAACATGCTTCAATTTTTCAGGAAACTATAGCAAGAATTGACCATGGGCCTCATCCAATTAAAACAGTTTTACAACAATTAACAGAGAGAGCAAAGAGAATATAATCAGAAAACCTGCCTTGCAGGAACTCTTTGGAAACTTTCTGTAACGAAAGTCACAAATATAAAACTAGGTGCAAAAGTGAACATTAAAAATGAGAACAGGGGGCTGGAGAGATGGCTCAGAGGTTAAGAGCACCAACTGCTTTTCCAGAGGTCCTGAGTTCAATTCCCAGCAACCACATGGTGGCTCACAACCATCTGTAATGAGATCTGGCACCCTCTTCTGTATACATAATAAATAAATAAAATCTTTTAAAAAATGAGAACAGAAATTATAAACATGTTGATGTCTTGGACATTCAGGTCCTCTTCACTGAGAGTCCTTAGGCAACTGGTCTTGTAGAGAAATGTATTGTTTGTGACAATATACCTCGCTAGAACACTCTATAGCTCCCAAGGGCTGTCCAAGGGCTGGAGTCCACAGCTCCCAGAAGCCCTGGCTTTGTTCTTGCCGTGTACCGTGAAGAGCAAACACAAATATTCTCAGCACCAAACGACCACAAACCAATCATCTATCATCTAAAAATCAATTAGTTCCTTTGGGGAAGGGTCCCTAAAATTGACAAAGGGAATTGCAGATGGGAGGTTTGGGGTGGGCAATAGAGGGTTTCAGACAAAGCCCCTCTGTGTTTCCAGCTGCTTGCTTATTCCTCAATTCCAGTGTGACTGTTCACCTGTGAGCTTCTGCCTGCCTCAGAAGCCCAGCACTGGCCCGGTGTGGCCCTCACTACTCCCAGCTCTGAGAGGCTGGCTCCCACACTCAGAACATGAAGGCCCTCCAGGAGACCTAGCACACCCTCACCTCAGCTAAACGGACCTGCAAGTCTGCCTTGGTTTTCTTTCCAGTTTCATCCCCAGGACCCCTCCCCATGTCCTCAGCAGCACCAGCATGGTCTGATGCTACTGGGCATGCGGCAGGCGGCAGGCGGCAGCTGGCTCCGTACTGGGAAGAAGAATGGAGCTGGATGGCTCTGTCATGCTCAGTACCACAGGTGCTGGCTGCTAGCCACAGCCCACTCTCTCCTGTCATTGCTTGATGACCAGAAACTAGAAGGACAGTCCCTGGAAAAATGCCATGGAAGAGGGACTGTGGTTCAGGAGCTGGGGCTGGGGGAAGGGGTTCAGGGACCCATTCCATGCACCCCTTGGAGCCACTTACATTTACACCAGGCTTTATTGCTATGAATGTACTGGTGCCTCGCATGTGGCAGGCTCTTCAAAAATGCTTGTGGAAGGGGGACACCGAAGTCCTGCTCAGTCCTCCCCAGAGAGAGCCAAGAGTGTGCTCAGCATTCCGATCCCAGGTCTGCAGGAGCGATGCCAGTGTGGCTGCTGGGATGTGGGGCAACGGAGGAGGCCGAGCCAGCTGCAGAAGCAGATCCATCCCAAAAGAAAGAGGGAAGATCAGGCAACCAGAGAGAGCCCAGGCAGAGAACGGGAGGCTGCCAGGCAGGCTGCCCCTCCCCCAGAGCTCCCACAGCTGCAGCCTCCCTGTGGCTCCTTTCGAGCCCAGCTCCTGCCAAGTCAGAAGGGAGGTGAGCACTCCAGCCAAGTCCCCTGGAGAGAGCACCTGTGGTGGATGCTTCCCACAGATCCAGGCCCTCTTCTTGCCAAGGCTTCACTTGACAACTGGTCCGGTACCCTCAGGACTGATGAGCCTGCCATGCCGTCTGTGCTGGGGCGCTTCCTGGGGCCATGCTCTTGTCAGAGGACTAGAGAAGGGATGAAGTAGTGTCCTGTGCCACCTGCTGGAGACCCTTTGTCCTTGGTCTGTTTGTTCTCATGTGTGATAAATAGCAATGGACTCTGGAATCCCAAGATCTGCTTGCACTGGAGCCCTAACTGCCACGGTGGCACCCAGACCCACGGGCCATCCTGCTGAATGGTGCGGGGATAGTATGTGTAGGAGGGGAAAACACTTTCGAGCCTCTTGTGTCGTAAGCCATGGCAGTTTGTCTCTGGACCTCTCCTACCGGAGACTTCAAATGCAAACGAAAGTTCCAGATGGAAGGGACTGGCCCCTTGGAGAAGGCCTTCCTAGAGTGCAGGAGGAGGGGCAAAGGACTGAAGAAGAGGCCTTGCTCAGGACCCCAACTCAGTCAGAGGTCTCACTGTCTCCTTTGGGCCACCCACCTTGGACAGCCATCTGAGTCAGAAGGGGAGCAGAGACCAAAGCCTCCACATAGGCCTGCAATTTCCCACAGCCTTCACTGGTTCTCCTGTCCCCATTATCGGCTAAATTCTGGCTATTTCCAGATGTTAGTCTCCTTTCCCTCCCATTGGCAGCTTCTGAGGGCATGCATATCCATGTGGCAGAGGGGTACCAGCTGGCAGATATAGGTGCTGTTGGCAGGGCTGGCCTATTTCTATGCCCCAGGGCTGCAGGGGTCCTGGCAGAGACTCTCAGAGAACACACCCAACTCAATTCCTGCGTAGCTGTTGTCCTACTTGGGCCTGAATACACGGGAGGCTGGGCAAATTCCCGTTTGATTTAGCGGCTCACTGCACATGATTAGGGCCTGCGAGATCCCATGTATGCACAAAGACTTTCCAGCATCCAAAAAGAATATGAAGCAGTGTTTATGATAACCACAATTCACAGTTATGGTGACTTATAATTTACAAGTAGAAGGCACTGTGGGCATGGTCTCTCCTCTCTTCCCGTCACCTGAACACACACTGTGGACAGTGTGAGGTTAATAATTGAGGGAAGGAGCAGATTATGTTTGTTAATGAAATGAGCCAAGTTTAGCATAACAGCCATGGAACTTTGGGTAAATTGGCTAATCTTTCCAAGATTCTGGTTCCTTCTCAGTATGATAGAGATAGCATACTGCTTACCTGAGCATTTTTCTTACCCAGGTCATGGTTTCTAGTACTTTCCTCAGTACGATGAGCTGCAGGGATCCTGGGAGGGATGGCTGACTCCAGAGCTGCAGCAGGAAATATAGGATGAGTCTGGAACATCCTAGGGTGACAGGAAATAAAAAAGCACTTTAAAGAAAACACACAGGCGGTGGCACACGCCTTAAATCCCAGCACTCGGGAGGCAGATCCAGGAGGATCTCTGTGAGTTTGAGGCCAGCCTGGTCTACAGAGTGAGTTCCAGGACAGCCAGGACTGTTACACAGAGAAACCCTGTCTTGGATAAAAAAAAAAAGAAGAAAGAAAGAAAGAAAGAAAGAAAGAAAGAAAGAAAGAAAGAAAGAAAGAAAGAAAGAAAAGAAAAGAAAAGAAAAGAAAAGAAAAAAAGAAAAGAAAACACACAGTCCATGATAAACGTGGGGACAGGAGACAGAAGTGGAGAGAGAAAAAGCCAAGAGCCAGTGTTGGAATTATGTGAGCAGCAGAATGAAGGAATGTTAGATTAGAACCCAAAGTACAAAATACACATCACGAACACATATTGATATACAGAAATGATTATTGGAATCAATAAATGAGTGAGAAGAAATAAATCTTAATTCTCAAGAATTTCAAATGAAGGGGCAGTTAGAAGCACTGGCTGCTCTTACAAAGGACACAGGTTCAATTCCCAGCTCCTACATGGCGGTTCACAACCATCTGTAACTCCAGTTCTAGGGAATCCGATGCCCTCTTCTGGGCACCTCTAAGAGCATCAGACATACATGATGCACATACATCCATGTGAGCAAACATGCATACATATAAAAATTTTTTTAAAAAGAAAAAAAAAAGAATTTCAAACTAGGGACAGGCAGAAGATCTGAGTTTGATCCCAAAGTCCCACTCAGTGTTTACTTTTCTAGAGCTAGGACTATGCGTGTGAGTCACCATGCCCAGCAAACAGTTTGGAATTCTTATGTGCATTTTTATTTATTTGCTTATTTAGTGTGTGTGTGTGTGTGTGTGTGTGCAACGTCCGCAAGCTGTCTTCTGACTTCCACATGCATGCTAATAGTGTGTATGTATATGTGTGTGAGCACTAGAAAAGTAAAAGCAGGGGGAATTTTGAGTTTAAGGTCAGCCTGGGGGTAAATAGTGAGACACAATTAAAAAAAACACATAAATTCATATAGATAGATAGATGATTGATAGATAGATGATAGATAGAAAGATAGATAGATAGATAGATAGATAGATAGATAGATAGATAGATAGATAGAGGATAGATAATAGACATGCAGACAGACAGATAGATGATAGACAGACAGACATATAGCTAGCGAGTAGATAGATGATGGTAGATGACTATGGTAGTTTGAATGAGGATGACCCCATAGGCTCATATATTTGAATGCCTGGCCCCAGTAGGAGGAACTGTTAGGGAAGGATTCAGCCTTGTTGAAGGAGGTGCGTCACTGGGGTTGGGCTTTAAGGTTTCAAAAGCCCATGCTGTTCCCAGTTAGTTCTCTCTGCCTCATGCTGTCTATCAAGATGTGTGCTCTCAGCAACTGCTCCAGTGCCATGCCTGCCTGCTGCCATGCTTCCTGCCATGATGGTCATGAATTCTGTCCTTCTGCAACTGAACCTCAAAAACAGCACTTTCTTTTATAAGTTGTCTTGGTCATGGTGTCATATGATAGTAATAGAAAAGTAATGAAGACAGTGATCAATAGATAGATGGATAGATAGACAGATGGACAGACAGACAGACAGATAGATGATAGCTTCCCTCCCCTCCAGGAGGTGGAGCATTACTTGCTGCCCCTTAAAGGTCCACCACACACACAGTGACTTCTTCCAAGAGTGCAGTAGGAAGTGGGGTGGGGAGAACTCTGCCGTGGAGTGGAAAATAAAAACAAAACAAACGAACAAACAAAACCCCCGAGCAGTTCATTATCAAAAACTATCGAAGTCTGAGACTATGAGACTGTCACAACCAAGAAGAACCTAAAAGCCAAGTGATATCCTGGGTGGGACGCTGGAACAGAAAGAAAAGACTGTCCTTTTGAAACTGAGGAAATACGGAGAAAGAATGGGCTTCCTGTAACAGTGTGTATGCAACATGCTAGCATGAGGCGTTCCTGAGAGGGGGAACTGAGTGTGTGGTGTATTTGAACACTCTGCGCGGCCTTTGTAAATTTTCTTTAAATCTAAAACTGATTTAAAGTAAAATGTAAAAGATTTATTTTGAAAAGGTTCCCCGCTTCTCCATGCGGCAGAGATTAAAATGCACGGGAAGCGTGCAGCTCAGTGGCCAGCAGGTGGTGAGCATTCACTAAAGGGCAACTCGGTATTAGGTACCAGAGTCAGCGTGTGTTGGGCTGTGTGTTTCTGTGTGAATGATGAATTAGTTCAGGGTCTGGCTGCAGTGCCTTTTCTCACAACATAGAAGGGCTAATGGTTGCTGTAGGGCTGCAGGGTTTAGACTCTGTAAAAGCTGCAGGTCACTGGGTGGAAGAGGTAGGTAGAGACACCGTTTCACCAATCACAACCATGATCAGCGTTTTAGCTTGCTGTTTGCAGGGAGCCATCAGAGCACCCCAGGAGAAAGGCACCTGGTCAGAGCTTTCAGCTGCACCAGCTTCCCCTGCAGAGCTGAGTGCCACTGTGTCTGTGAGTAAAGATGGAAACCAGCCAGATCTGAAACCTGGACTCTGATTCCCGTACTAGCCACCAATACAGATCCCTCATGCCAGCCACCTCCTTACACCAGGCACTTGCCTGGAAGAGATAACGCCCACATCTGCCAGATGGCATTCCAGGTGCATCCTGGGGCTGCCATTCCAGTCAGTCCTGGACCCTGGGAGGCTGTCACCCAGGCACAAACCAGAGAAAGTAGTGCCAATGTCAGTGGGCTGAGGGGTGGCATTGGAGAGATTCAAGGCATATCCAGATCTCCGTGCGTTACTTTCCATTCATGGAGTATTGAGAGAGAGTGCTCCAGCTCAGCTAAGTCACGTGAGAGCCAGGAGGTGACACACGCCTTTAATCCCAGCACTCGAGAGGCAGAGGCCATCTCTGTGAGTTCAAGGCCAGCCTGGTCTACAGAGTGAGTTCCAGGACAGCCAGGGCTACACAAAGAGACCCTGTCCCAAACAACAACAACAACAATAGGAAGAAAGAAAGACAGAGACATCATCACAGGATCAGGCCAGGGAAGGCAGAGCACAGCTCTTCAGGGATTTCTGCAGGAAGTAAGCCTCCAGGCTGTGAAGAAACTGTGTGTAGGGGTCTCACCTCTGCCCTCCCTGCCAGCTGTCCCCCTCAGGGTTGCCTTTCCAAGCAGTTGGAGCCAGGGCACTGGCAGCTCCCTGTGGCAGCTCCCACCACTAGAGAGGAAGGCGCTGTTGACGTCTCTACTCTAGGTCAGCCAGTTCCAAGGAGGCTTAGTTTCAGAAAATGCCTGCACATCAGAATCAGAATTAGCTAACAACAACAACAACAAAAAAAAAAAAACCACACCAGTTACACAGAGAGAAATCAGCATAAAGATTTTCTAATTATAGATTCATTGATTTCTAATATAGATTCATCAGTTGAGTCACTGGAAAGGCAAGGGGAGAAGTTTTGCAGCTCAGAATTAACAGCTGCCTGAAACAGGTGCTAAATCCAGGGCAATGGGCATTAGGGGAAAGGCTGCAACACTTCATGTTTGGAGGTTTAAGGGAAGGAGCCAGATTTTTTTGTTTCTGTTGTTGGGTTATTTTTGTTGTTGTTTGTTTGTTTGTTTGTTTCAAGACAAGTTGTCTCTGTGTAGCTCTGGCTGTCCTGGATCTCGCTCCGTAGACCAAGTTGGCCTTGAACTCACAGAGATGCACCTGCCTCTGCCGCCAGAGTGCTGGGATTAAAGGTGTGCATCACACCCCGGCTGGGAGCCGTATTTTAAGGAGGATGTTCCAGCTGGTGTCCCTGATATGACAGATGTCAAGAAGTTGGTTCAGTGGGAAGATGGCACACTGAATCCCAGCTGCTGCCACAGGCACTGTAGCAGTTGGATAAACCAAATGTGGTATGTCCACACAATGGAGCACTATACACCAGCAAAAAGGAAAAGACAGTGACACGTGACAAAACATGGATGAGCCTCAAACATCTGTTGCTAAGTGAAAGAGTCAGGTACAAGGGCACTCATACTGTGTACTGCCATTTTAACAAGACATCCAGGAAAAGGCAAATCTATACAGAACACAGGTAGCTTTGGTGGTTGTTAGGGTAGGCTTGTGGCATGGTGACTGGCTGCTAATGGACACAGGGTTCATGAGCATGATGAACGTGCTGGTAGGTAGGACTGTTGTCATGGTATCACGATCCCATGGAAACATGAACCACTCCTAAATGTTATAGGTAAAGGGGTGGGCTCTGTGCTATGTTGATTCCGACTTAGCAAAGCTTTAAAAAGAAACAACCTCAAAATGCAAGTGAAGGGATGAGGCTGTAGAACGCTTGTCTAGCATGCACAAGGCCCTGAGTTGGAGTCCCCAGCACTGTATACACTGGACACAGTGGTGCCTGTCTGTAATCCCAGCACTCAGGATGTAGACGCAGGAGGATCAGGAGTTCCAGAGCATCCTTGGCAACATAATAAGTCTGAAGCTAGCCTGAGCTACGTAGGACATTGTGACAACAACATCCAGTCACACAGAAAAGGCACAGGAGGAAATGAGTTGCTTCATCCCACGTGTCTAGGAGAAGCTAAGCACCTGTTTTGCCCTCACACCACAACACAGGTGCCGAGACCCTGAAAGGTATGGGGCTATCTCTAGCCAGCAGCACTCAATTACAAAACATTGACACCTGCTTGGTATTTGCTAACTGGGTCCTGATGCTGCGCACCTGACCAGAGAGCACCCAGCCCCACAGGCTGAAGGTTCAACCCTCACCCAACTTACACTGCCAGTCCCAAGCCCCGGGTTGTTGGTGTATCCACGCTTCTGTACCCAAACACGAACACATCCGAGTTCTCCGACCTCCTTGGCTCCCATTCCTTTGTTCCAGTGGCTCACGGAGCTCGGGGGGAACATAGTGGTTCATTAGAAAGGATATTATAAAGGATACAGGAGATGGGGTGCTCAGGGAGAGGGGTGGAATGGGGTGGGACATCTATGCTGTCCCTGGGAGCATCACCCTCCGGGAGCGTCCATTGCCCTGCTACTCCCAAAGCCCTCTGAGCCCCATCCTTTGGAGTTTCTATGGAGACCTCACGGCATGGGCATGACTACAGACAGGCCAGGTGGGGAAGCTGCTCTGCTTTGGCATTCTTCTTGACCCCTCTGTACGACCGCACTCCTACCTGGGAACCCGCAGGGCCTCCTGAATGATGATCTTATGACCTCCCATCAACTAGTGTGGATCAGAGTCTCCTGTGGCTCAGAAACAGAAAGTCAGGAAGGAGCAGAATTTCTGTGGTTTTCCTGAGGCAGAGAAATTGGAGGGTTCATGGCTTGCCTTAGGGAGGGAGTGATGAGCCAGGGACCAGGGATGAAACCAAACCATGTATCAACCCCTGGCCCCACCTTCCTTTCTCTGGTGTGTGTCTGTCTCTGCAGAGCCCTGGACAAGAAATCTTTGCCACCAGCAACATCCAAGAATGGGTTTGTGGGGTCCAGGCCCTTGTACCTCAAGAGCAAGGCCAGCATATGAGCAGGGAACAGAATACCATCACTTGACTGTGGCAGGAAAGTGGGTCTCCCAAAAAGGAAGTTTCCGGTTCCTGGAAAGGAGGAGGGCAGAGAGTAAGCAAGGGATTTCTGCTGCAGAGGTCCTGGGGGGAGAGTGTTGGAGCTCAGATTCAGGAACACTGAGGGACGGGTTTGTTTGTGTGGAGTGAGAGCAGGTGATGCCCGTGGGGCCAGTGCAATCAAGAGGGAAATGGGTCCCCTTGGACGCAGGTGGACACCTTCTAGCTCTGAAGGCTTCCTGGACAGGGAGTGGCCTGTCCTCAGGCATGTAGCAGCTGGTCACCCAAGTAGCACATGGGTTGACCCTGTGGGCACTCCTCCCAGCAGAGTCTGATGGGCCCCTGGATGAGCTCATGCCTTTGTGCCTACTTCTTCCTCTGTGACAAAAATGTAAAAACTCCTTACGAAGAGAGTGAAAAAAGAAATAAAAAGGGAAGGACATGACTGCTCCTAGGTATGGTGGAGGAGAAAGTTTCTTGTAGATGTGTGGGAGAGCACAGCCAGAGGCAGAGACCTCTAGGAGAGTCCAGAGTGGGCGTGAGCCTGAGCCGGGCCATGTGAGGACAGTGGAGAGGGAAGAGGAGAGAGCCAGACCAAGAGGCCAGGAGGGTGGAGGGTAAAGAGGAGAGAGACCTGCATAGCTAAAATGTCTGCATTATGTAGGGAGGAGCCTCTGGGGAGGAGGGCAGCCCAGCCCCTAACCTAGAGAGTTCAGGGTAGGGGGTGGGGTATGCCAGCCATACCCAGTCACAGATAGGGACTGAAGGATGCTGGGAGAACCTGGCAGCCAGGTCCACTAGGATATGTTAAATAGGCACCTCAGTTAGCCATTTGTCCCAGGTTTGAGACAGAAGACCCACTCGTGACCAGCAGGTATAGGAACTGGAGTGGCTGTTCGTGGGCACCGGGCTCTTGTGGGGAGGTGTGTATCTCCGTTAATATACCTCACGGTCACACCACTTTTGAACCCTGAAAACAGGTGGATTTATGGGCTGAAAAATGACATAAAGCAAGTAATAAAAAAGAAATACCTCAAAAGGAAGTTTTGTGTTACCTGGATAGATGAGGACAAGACCTCCCTGGGGACTCCACTTTGCTGCCTCAGTTCAGCTGACTTTAAATATCACACCCAGAGCCAGCCTGCCTCTGTCTCCTAGACATTCTTCTTGCTCACCTTACTGGCCAGCAAGGCCTCCCCATTTAATATGCCATAGTCCTGACTGTCCTTCTCTGCCTGGTCCTTACGTGGGGAGGGCACTGGGACTTGGATCACCCTGGGATAGGGCTATGGGACTGGCATGGATCTGTCCTGAGCTCTGTGTCTCTGCAGTCTGAGACTGGGTGGGAGGGGGAGGATAAGAGACCGCAGCTATAAACTCTTCCACAGGCTCCCCCAAGCTCCAAAGGGATCGCCGGATTGCCACTCAGGTGATAAGAAGTCCATGAGACATGAACTCCTACCCTGTACTTGTTCGTGTGTGTGTGTGTGTGTGTGTGTGTGTGTGTGTGTGTGTACTGTGCATTTGTAAACGTGTGTGCAGCACTCACTGAAAACTGAGCTTGCTCTTTTTCAGTTAGCCTGGTTGACAGCACGACCCCTCGCTAACGCTGGAGTTAGAGGTGCGAGTAGCCACACCTGGCTTTTTACATGGATGCCTCAGATCTGAACTTGGGCCCTCATGCTCACTGAACCACCTCCCCAGCCTCTCGTTCTTTTTCTGTGTGTAAACAATGAGACAATATTTGAGCACCTCTGGTGTCTGACCGTAAAACAACCACCAAACCTTCAAATGTGTTACCTACTTTCAAGCATTCTGCCTTGACCAGCCAGCATGTTGGCTGCTGGGTGCTGTAGGATTAGACTCTGGGAAGGACTGGCACACTGAATGCTCACAGATGAGTCCTGCCTGTGCTGTCCCTACCTTCATATGACTGCACAGGTACAGCTGGGGTCTCTCTCGAAAGCAAATTACGATCTAGGAGGTGTGGCAGGGGTTACCCTCAATCCTGAATGTCTAATAAACTCTGTGGGGTGGTGTTCTCACATCTGATCCACACCTAGACCTTTCTGCCCAAGTTTGAAAACCTTAACTGCTGCTCCAGGAGCAGGCACCTCCAGGGGAAGGGGGCGAGCCTTTCCTTAGTTGCAGCTCAGGGCATCCTGCTCATGCTGAAGGACCTGTGGTGCTTTGAACAGAATGGCCCCCATAGACTCACATATTGGAATGTTTGTTTCCCAGTTGGTGGATGGTTTAGGAAGGAACAGGAAATGGGACCTTGTTGGAGGTGTGTCACTAGGGGTGGGCTTTGGGCTTCGAGGTTTCAAAAGTCCACTCCAGGCCCAGGCTCAGTCTCTCTCTCTCTCTCTCTCTCTCTCTCTCTCTCTCTCTCTCTCTCTCTCTCTGTGTGTGTGTGTGTGTGTCTATCTGTCTCTGTCTCTCTGTCTCTGTCTCTGTCTCTCTCTCTCTGCCTTCTGCTTGTGGCTCAGTTGTAACCTCTCAGCTATTGCTCCAATGCCATGCCTGCCTGCCTGCTGCCATGCTCCCCCTCCATGATGGTCAGGGATTCGCCCTCTGAAACTGCAAGCCCCTCCCGTTAAATGCTCTTCTAAGTTGTCTTGGTCTTATCGTCTCCTCACAGCAACAGAACGGTCACTAAGACAGGACTCTTTGGTCCTGCAAAAGCAGCCCCCACCACCCACCCTCACCCCTGTTCCCGGAGCAGAGGAACCCATGAGCTGCTGATTAAGTGGGAAGGTGGTGCTCTGGCTGAGGTCAGCCATTCACAGTGGACTCCCTGCTGTCGGGAGAGGACAAGTGCCATATGTCTCCTGCTCAGCACCTCTGAGGCCTGACATCTGCAGGGGACCACAGCAGACCGGCCCTGGCATGCTGCCAGCAACAGACAAGCTAGAGCGTGCTACCAACGGCAGAAGCGGTCGGCTCTGAACGCCAGTGCTCAGGACCACTAGTGACAGCACACTCCTGCAGGGCAGCATGACTAACTAGTGACAAATGACCGACAGTGAGGTGAAAAGGAGGCCCGGGTGCAGAGAAAAACTGCTGGGGGGCGGGAGGTGGAGTGACATTGTGGGCAGAAGCAGGTTCACCAGCAGAGGTGGCGGCAGAGCTGAGACCAAAGGGTGAAGGGTGGTCAGTGCAGACGGACAGAAAGAAGATGGAGTTTGTGTGGGGAAAACGGACAAGGGAGGTCCGTGCATGCGTGCGTGCGTGCGTGCGTGCGTGTGTGTGTATGTGTGTATGTATATATATGCATATATATATTGCATTCTACTTAAACAGGCACCACCAATGGCTAACTTTAATGTATCCATTAGTCCAAGTAAGGGATAAAGGGATAAACAATAGCCCCTAAGATAACCAGTCACAAGAGCAAATGGTAACGATGTGGCTGGTATCAGCACTCTTGAGCTCTGCTTTATTTGGGGGGGGGGTGCTTTATTTATTTTTAATTTAATTTGAGAAAGGAGCTCCCTCTGCAGCTCAGATGGACCCCAGACTGCCCCCAGCTTATGCTTCATTTGTGGATGTGGGCTACCTTGCCTGGCTGGAGGCCATGATTAAGTAGAATAAGGGTCACTGGGAGCACCTCTACATTGCCTTACTGCCTTGGGCAAGGTGCTAACTGAGATAGCTAAGGAGTTAAAAAATGGGGTAACATTATGGTGTGAATGTATTGGTAAAGGGACATCCTGGAGGGGACAGTGTGACACTTCATCATGCTCCCCAGAATGACTCATAAGAAAAAAACTTACAAATGGCTCATTTCTGGAATTTTCCACTTAGTGTTCTCAGAACACAGTGGGCAGCAGGTGACTGGACCCATAAATAAGGGGGACCCACTGTGCACACATAAGGGAGGCCTACTGTGCATGCATCTGATGAAGCCCAGAGAAGCAGCTTGTCATGTCCGTCCATGAGGCATTCACTGTGTGCTGCAGTGCGGCAGAAAAGCAAGTCTGCCCAAGATGGCAATGACATTGTGCCAGAGGCGGATGCCAGAAGGGGCCCCGAGAGGAATGTGCAGCAGTCTAGGTGTTCAGACAAGAGGCGCATTCCTCTGGGTCCTGTCTTTGGACAAGCGTAGGTACCTAAAAAGCAGACAGGCAGCTTGAGTGATTAGCCAGGAACTGGCTTTCTCCAAAGCGCAGCAGGACTTGCTGACACCTGGGAAGTCTGGCCCTTCTTCACTGGCGTCCCACCCCAGTCCAGCATCTCCCAGGCTCCTGCCCGGGTCTCCCTGTATCTGGGTTCTGAGGCTGCAGCCTAGCCCAGCTGCTACGGCTACAGCATTAGCTCACAAGTATTCAAAAACCAACAACAAAATAAAACAAAACGAAACTTTACCCTAAAGCTGCAAAGAAGTTTAAGGAGATACTTTACGTTCTTTTCAATATTGCGCCGAAATATTTAGTCATCTTGCCTGAGGATAATCGATCTTCTAGGGAAATGTATTGTTGTTGGACTTGCTAATTGTTATTCACTCAGGGCTCAGACTGTGAAATTATGTTAGCTTGCAAACATATATAGAAACAAATAGCTCCTGCCCAGCAGAAGAGATAGATAATCTAGAAGGTTGCATTTAATTGCTGTGGAGGACGTTAAGATCTGTCTCTGACCCATATATCCAGTGTCCTTTTATGACCAGGCCTACACAGACCTTAGTGCCTCAGATGCTCTTTGAACCTGTTGTCTTAGGTAGGGTTTCTATTGCTGTGAAGTGACACCATGACTACAGCAACTCCTAGAAAGGAAAACATTTGACTGGGGCTGGCTTACAGTTCAGAGGTTCGGTCCATTATCATCATATGGGACATGACGCCATGCAGGCAGACCTGGTGCTGGGGAAGGAGCTGAGAGTGCTACGTCTCGATCTGCAGGTAACAAGGTGACTGTGTCATGGGCCTAGCTTGAGCATATAAGACCTCAAAGCCCACCCCCACAGTGACACACTTCCTCCAACAAGGCCACACCTCCTAATGGTGCCACTCCCTATGGGCCAAGCATTCCAACACATGAGTCTGTGGGGGCCATACCTATTCTAACCACCATAATGTCATAATACTTTGTTTCCCATTAGTGACTAAGTTGAATAAAGTTTTCAATATTTGAAAGAAAGTCATGTTTTTAACTTCTTAACATTGTACATGCTCAGCTATAAACTAGGGCGTTCTAAGTATCATGAGACACAAATCTGGGAATTATATTGCCAGATGAAGCTACCTGGACAGCAGTGCTAGGCACAAGCCTCTGCGACCTCTGACACACTGTTACTTTTGATATGCATGTTGTGCAGTATGATCCCCTGAGCAAAACAGCCGCCACCTTCATCCAATCCGAGGTGCCTGCTCAAAAGGGTCCATCAGGAGCAGGCATACGGACTGCTCATGTTCTCTCATTGAAAGAGGGTTGGACCTTCATGTGAGGGTCTCCTCCAATTTTTCCCAATTTTCCCCAAATTTCATGTAGCCTTGGGGTCTGGGGAGGTGCTGTGGATATCGCTCTGTATAAATAAAATGCTGATTGGCCAGTAGCCAGGCAGAAAGTATAGGTGGGACAAGCAGAGAAGAGAATTCTGGGAACAGGAAGGCTGAGTCAGGAGATGCTGCCAGCCGCCGCCATGAGAAGATGTAAGATACTGGTAAGCCACGAGGCATGTGGCAAGGTATAGATTAATAGAAATGGATTAATTTAAGATAGAAGAACTAGATATCAAGAAGCCTGCCACGGCCATACAGTTTGTAAGCAATATAAGTTTCTGTGTGTTTACTTGGTTGGGTCTGAGCAGCTGCGGGACTGGCGGGTGAGAGAGATTTGTCCTGACTATGGGCCAGGCAGGACTGGAAAAAACTTCAGCTACAGGGAGGTACTAGAGTATACAGGCTGAAGAAGGCTTAACAGAAGAGGACTCTGTCTATGCAGTCATGGGAAAGCCATCATCCACGCTGAGTGTAGCCCTACCTAAATGGCTGCTTTAGGGCCGTCCCCATTCCTGCCTGTAACCCCCCTCACTCACTGTTTTATAAGTAAGCCTCAAAAAACTCTTTGGTTCCGGAGTGATCTTTGATGGGACAGGTCTTTGCTTTGTCTGGGGGAGATTAAGAAGAGGGAAGAGTGTTTCATCTTCCCAGGGAAGGAAGTTTTACAACATTGAATCTTGGCTAACTCAAGTCACACAGTTAAGGTTAAGGTAAAAAAGGAACGGACTGTGTCTCTCACCGGGTCAAGGCAAGGGTTTGGATATAGGGAGGGGTGAAGGATTAGGGCCAATCATTCACCTGAGAAGCCCTGCCTTATCTGTGCTCTTGGCCTCTGAAGCACCGCCTACTCCTGCACCCCTTCCTGCTCTCTAGACTCAGCAGCATCCTGTCTCCAGGGATCTGAGCTCATGGACCCAAGGAGAGGGCACTGGGCTGCCCAAAGCACACACTTGCCCTCACCTTTCACCTTTATCCCTCCCTACTCTTGAGAGCATTCCAATTGCTCCAGAGCCATTTCTCATGGCCATAAAAATGTCCCTGTTCCACACCACTGTGCAAGGGGAGCTACAGAACAGCTTAATTGCCATGCCAACACACAATGTCAAGTGGGTCTCCATGTAAGCTTCCTGTGCCTACTGTGACCATGTCAACAATTACCAATAACTATTTTACCACATGAAACTGCCCTCCCGGCAGGATGGAGAAAAGCACTAATGATGAGACTGTGGACCATCACTTGGGGCCTTAAGACTCTGATAATCAGAAATCAAATAACCACAGTTAGGAACGTCACTTGAGAACCACACGTATACATGAGACATGCCATGTGCTTTATATACACAGTAAGTGAGGATAGTGTTGTTCCTGGAAGAGGGATGGATCACTTGGGAGAAGTCCAGTGACCTTGACAGCAACAGGGATTCCATGGAAGGGGGATGTCATTGGCCAGAAATCAGAGAGTTGGATGACAATGTAGTTTCCTATCTAACAACATGAGACTCTGTCTCAAAAGAGAATGAACAAGCCCACTCAGAAGGGGTCTAGCCAGCTGGGGTCCTCAAGGGCACCGGGCATGTGGGCCTTATTATGCCAAGGAAATATGTGGTGGAGAAATGGGAGAGAGAGAGAGAGAGAGAGAGAGAGAGAGAGAGAGAGAGAGAGAGAGAAGAGGACTGGTTCATGCACTGCAGACAGATGCAGAAAGGAAGAAATGAAGTGGGCAGATGCCGGAGGCCTGCTTGCCCCCTGGGGAGGGGGCATGAGGAATAGACTGAGGGGGGAGTCTGCTTGCCCCCTGGGGCCATGGTGATGTCTGGGCTGGGCTGCTGACAAGGGCCATGTTTGGGTCCCTGGTCCTACAGTAGCCAGGGTCTGTATTGACGTCCATGGTTCCTGTTGCCGTCAAGTGCCATACAGATTCCAGTGGGCTGGGCCGCCTCCTGGGGCTGTGTTTGGGTCCACAAGCCATGCTGCCGTTGGGTCTGTACCGATCTGGGAGGCTTTTGCCACCACCTGGGGCCATGGCAACAACTAGGCCTAGGCTGCTGCCAAGGACCATGTCTGGGTCCATGGTCCTACTGAAGCTGAGGTCTATATTGATGCTCATGTCCCATGGTGTCACCAAAGGACACATGAAGCCTGGGGTCTTCATGTGCAGGCTGCAAACTATGGCCTTGGTATCCAGGGGCCATGCTGTTGCCAGAGCCACCCTGATCCAGGGTTACCACTTGGAGCTAGGGTGTCAAACAGACCGAGCTGCTGCCTGGGGCCATGTCTGGGTCCATGGCGCAGCTGCAGTTGAGGTCTATGTTGAAGTCTGTGGCCCAGGTTGCCACTAGAGCCCATACAGAGGCCTGGGATCTGGACCAAAGCCTGCGGCTTGGTTGGAGTATGGGGGCTACACCATAGCAGGGACCATACAGATAAGGGTAGCCTGTGCTGCCACCTGGGGCCATGGTGGGTCCATGGCCCTATAGCGGCCAGGGTCCAGATTGATGTATGTGGCTTCTATTGCCACCAAGCACCATGAGGATGCCCAGGGTCAGATCAGCCACTTGAGTCCAAGCTGGTGTCTGAGGACCAGGATGCATCCAGATCTGAGTGCCCTACGCTGCTACTCAATGCCATGGTGACATCCAGGCCAGAGCTGCAGCTGTGGGCCAACTCAGGGTCCATGGTCCTACTGCAGCCAGGGTCTGTGTTGAAACCAATGCTCCTCTTACCATCAAAGGCCATGCAGATACCAGAGATGGAGGGCTATTTTGGTATCTCAGGGCCATACTGCTACCGGGGCAGTGGTGACATCCAGACCCAGCTGCTGCCGAGGACCATGTGGGGGGTCCGTGGTCTTATCACAGCTGGGGTCTGTGCTAAAGTCTGGGTCCTGCATTGCCACCAGAGGTCACATAGAGGCCCAGGGTTGGGGCTGCAACCTGAGGCCTTGGTGGTATCTGGCAGCCATACAGCCACCAGGACCATTCCCACCTGTGGCCATTCCTTCCACTCAGAGCCAGGATGTTGTCCGGGCCCAAGCTGCTGCCCAGGGCCATGTCTGGGTCCATGGTCCAGCTGCAGCTGGGGGTCTGTGTTGATGCCCGTGGCCTGTGTCACCTCAAGAAGTCTTAGGAACCGTGTGAGATGAAATCAGAGGGCCATCAGAGGAGTCCCACCCTTCGCTGGCCCTGGGAAAGCTGGTCTTGCCTCTTGCTGGACACTATAGCAAGAGAGCTGGCCCCGGCACTTGGGAGAGATGCACAGCAAGGGTGACCCAACCTTGAGGGCATGCATGTAGGGGAGCTGATTACGCCTCCTCACCTGAGGCGGGTGGTCCCATGGTTCAGACTGACCATCTTGGCTACCACCCAGGCCCACAGCCCAGCCTTGTGTTGACCTACCCTAGCATCTACCCCATCTAGGACCTGCTGGAGCTCATGAAGGGACTGGTCCTGTGGAATGATACCCACAAGATCTTCGGGGCAGCCACAGGATATCCTAGAGGAATTCTGGTGAGGATCCAGTGGTGATGGTGTACCAGAAACCAGAGGCCTCGAACCAGACCAGTGGCTCATTGCAATGAGCATTTGCCAGGAAAGCTAATGGGACAAAGGAGTGTGCTATGTCACACACCGAAGCCTCCAATGCCACCAGGAGGAATGAAGAGGTGTTGGAGAGGCAGGGAAGAAGTAGAAGTATATAGGTTTTGTTGTTGGTGTGGGGGGGGGTGGGGTTTGTTTGGGTTTTTGGGGTTTTTTTTTTTTTTTTACTTTTGTTTGCTTGCTTACTGTGTTTTATTTTCTTTTCTGGGTGGGTGAAGCAGGGACGAGGGGAGGATGTGGGGAGACAAGGAAGTAAGCAGAATTGGGGTGCATGATGTGAAACTCTCAAAGAGTCAATAAAGAAGTTAAATTAAGCGAGAGAGAGAGAGAGAGAGAGAGAGAGAGAGAGAGAGAGAGAGAGAGAGAGA